>JARJDW010001191.1:0-30486 GCA_030264715.1 Adinopsis sp. GC000173
GAACACGGTGCAAACTGTCAAAGCTGTCAAATTTGTGTGCATGGGGAATAAAAAACAGAAAAACTGCACAAATTGTGCATGTTCATGAACATTTTGGAATAAAAAACAAACCTATTGTTGATTAATAAAAAAACATTCCTGTTCAACAATATTGTTTTCGTTGACAAATGTTAAGCATTTTCCATTAAAAATTGATATTTTATTTAATATAAAATGTTTTGAAGTTAAACAATTTATAATATAAGCAAATACATATTTTAATCAGGTTATTTTAGACGCAAGAATTGAAAGAATTGTGGGAAATGTTACAAAAGATAATAAATAATTACAGCTTTTTCATAGCAATTATGAACTGTAATAAAGTATTTACACAATTATAAGACGAGTAAAATCTCACTTTGACTGTAACGATGTTCTATGAACATCGGCAAAAAGAGAATGACCTGGATCTGGTCTACCCTCATCCTTTCGATGTTTATGGTACTCGCTGTGGAGAATCATTACGGTTGTCCTATCCTATCATAAAATGTAAATAGATATCACAATCACTTTTAATCTACTTGTATCTCTTTAATTTCTTTATCTGAGTAGATTTGTTATATTTTTGTTAGTTTATCACTACAAATAAACAAATTAAAGAGTGGTTGCGATTTATATTTACATTTTAAGGTACGAGGCCCGTGGTGGTTCTCCATAAATAGTATCAGAAAAATCGAAGAGATAAGGGTAGACCAGATGGATATCATTTTCTATCTGTCTGGAAGACATGTTATCCAAATATTAACAATTTATAAATTAATAGTTTATGATGTATATGATTGGTATTCGACTAATTGTTTAATTTACAGAAAATTTGTCAAAAAATGTGTTAGAAGATAAATATAATATATTCGGAAATATTAAATTCATTTCATTCGGTAGTAATTAGCTGGTACTTACTTAAATAATCCACTTATTTGGATAAAAATATTCCTGACATACATATAAGATGTGTACGTACAAATGTGACTTATTAGGAAAGCCACCTTGCCTTATAATCGGGTAAATACGTATAAGTAGTTTTGTTAGATAAGCGCAAATATCGTTGCATGTTAGTTATTTAATACTCCTATTTTGTCGTTCCAAATAACATCTAATTAAATAACCACATATTTTATATTATTGGAAACGAATCGGTTTTGATTAGCAATAATTAATTAAAATGAATTATCCCGTCATTAATGTTTGATACAAATAATATCTCTAATTATTTTATTTTAATTATCATAATACATAACAAATTTATTAATGAGGTTGAAATATTTAATCCCACATTTTTAAATTTATCTAATTCAATTATTTCATTGCAATTTGTTTAGTTTTATTAAAATTCTTATATTTATGAAAAATTGCATTCAAACAAGACTCTTCGACTTAATAATTACCATAAAGGCCTGTAATATTATACAAAATACAAAAAACAATCTTGCAGAAAATAATATCTATATTTATTTTGTTATAATTATTATAATACATAATTAATTTATTAATGAGATTGAAATATTTAATCTCACATTCTTTTTATCTAATTAAATTATTTCATTGTATATTGTTTAATTTTTTATTAAAATTCTAACACTTATGAAAAATTCTATTCAAACAAAACTCTACGACTTAATAATTACCATAAAAGCGTCATAGTTTATTCATCGCCTAAAATTTAATAAATCGCCTGACAAAATACGAAAAACAATCTTGCAGGCTAAGCATTGCTGCGTGCAGACAGAAACATACAATCAAAACCAGTCTTTTTTCTTGATTGATTAATTATGCACAGATTAACCTTTTTCACACCAACATCTCTTTATAACAACATATACTATATGAAGAAACAGACACATTACCAGCTCAGTGTGTGCGAAACCTCAATAAGCAAAAGGTCGACGAAACGCGTGCGCGTATATAATTATACGAATCGTCGTCAACCGCAACAGCGCATAAAAATGATGCCAAGCGTGCATCAGCCCGTCGTCGGCGTACTGATCGTTCTTATGTTAATTGCAATGTGCGACAAAACATCCGCTGCAATCAATGCCACCAGCAGTAAAAACGCAACAACGACGCCATTTTCGTGCCGCCAACCCTTGAGTCATACCACTGCATTGATCTATCGCCTCCCTGGCGACAATTACACGCTGAATACCATCAACAATCAGCTATTGGAGTTGGCTGATGTGTATCGCGTCGACACCGAACCGATTAACATAATGCCGACGTTTTGTGCTGGTGCGATATCTAATTTGACGAAGCTTAATACACTGAAGGTGGTCTATAATGGTATTGAAAAGATTGAGGCTGGTGCGTTTGTGCATCTGCCAGCGCTCGAAAAGCTGTGGCTGAACTACAACAAGCTACAAACACTGACACCTGGCGTATTTAATAATTTGTCAAATCTACTTGAATTACGCCTTGCCGGCAATAAGATCTACCAGATCGATGATGGTACATTTGATAACATGACCCGTCTCACCGTGCTTGACCTCAGCTTCAATCAAATTCAGTTCATCGATGGGTTTTGGTTTAGAAACGCGCCGCGTCTGAACCAACTCGATTTCGCTTTCAATTTCGTCAACGAGCTGCGCGAAAACAGTTTTATGAATCTCGCCAAGCTCGACATGCTCGGGCTGAACAACAATAACATAGCAACGATCAACAAGGATGCGTTCACGCGATTGAAAAGCGTTGGCGTATTGTCGCTGGCGAAGAATAAGCTGCGCCACCTCGACGATAAGGTATTCGCACCCATTGAGCGCATGAACGCGGTGGATTTAAGCGACAATGAGCTGTTTTGTCTGTCGGATCGCTTTCTCAATGGCACACACGTGGAGGTGCTGCGTTTGGTTGGTAATCCGTTGATTTGCAATTGTTTGCAACGCATCGAGCAATGGGGCCTTGTGGCAAAAACGCGTACGTTTAATGGAAATGAGAATTTGGATAAGTGTGGATACAAGTCGATGTACAGGGAGGCGACGACACCGCAACCAGAAGGCGTTGCTGTCGATTTGTAACTTTTCTAGTGTTCAATTATGACTGTATTATATTAATACACAAGTTACCACATTTTTTAGAATATACTGTATAATTGTAATTGACTCATGGTATAGTTTTATCAGATTTATTTCAGAAAAAGTGTAAATATGTTTAAACAAAAAAAAATCTTAATTTTATGTCAATAAAAAAGATTTATAGTGAAATTCGTGAGGCTTTTACAAACAATTAAAACTTTTTTCTCAAGTAATTTACATTTTTATTGGTTTTTGCTCAGCAATTTTATTTTTGTTTAGTTTTTATTACTTTTAGATGTTATGGAAAACAAAAACTTGTTCTTAGTACATGCTTCGTTGCTTAATATTAACAAACAACAAAGTTAAACTCTCTTAATGAACGTCTACATCGATTTTATTTGTAAATAAATTAAAATAAAAATTTTAACCATTATGTATATATTTATATAAATTTTACAACGTAAAATTTGCAAAATGTAATATTTTCGTACGTACATAATTAAAATTTATACAAAATTCATTGTAAATCCAATTTTATTTTGAGCTAATTAATATAAATCTTTTCTCGATTTTTAAGTATTTTAAATTGAATTCTTGCTGTCGTTTGAGTATACACTTATATCCCGATTTACACGGTAATTTTTTTGAACGTTTTTGAAAATAATTCTATCATGCTAAAAAATCTGCACGTTGAGAATCATTTTTAATTAATGTAACCGATAACGAACTTTATTTAGGTACATAATAAATCAGATTGTACGTTCTGCAACCGATATCTACTACATAAATTTTGAAATGTTTATGAGAAATGAATTTTGATTTTTATTAATTATTATTTTTTCTTGTAAAAAATTAGCTATTGTAATAGCAGTTTCTTATCATTCATTCCAAAATTCGTCTCACTATGAATAAAGTTAGAGCTATTTGTAATAATATTTAAATTAATTATATAATAAAGTGTAAAATTTATATAAACAATGCAATTTTTTTTCTTGATATCTTTCAATTTATACAGTTTTATATGAAAAAATAGCAATTTTGATTTACACGGATTTCTCAGGAATCGATCTACCGTGTAAATGGTGGGATCGATGTAAATTTATAAAAATTTTAAACAATATTTGAGTAATTAGATAAAAATGATAGAAACTTGATTGTAAACCCAATCTTTTTTTTGAATTAATTAATATAAAAGTTTGTCTCCTTTTTTTCTATTTTAAATTGAATTCGTTGCTGTTGTTTGAAAAATAAATCAAAAGCGCCTTTTAGTGAAAAAATCTAAATTGAAATTTCCCGTTATTCAAACTTAAATAAAAGGCGAAAACTAATCGCGTCATTTTTACTCATGATTAGAAAATAACAGGCCGACTTTCCGGCAACCTTTCATCACCAGCCAACACAACAGCGACAAAAACTTAAACAGGATCTTATTTCGTTTTTTAAGCGAAAAGCTTTCCTTTTGTATCAAGTTTTCCTTATACATATATGTATACACTTTCTTGAAAAATCAAAAGCGCGCGCTTACTTTTTCATGCAAATCATTAAATATCCGTCGAATTTATTGCGAAACGCATAAATTTCGCACGACGATGAAAATATAGCCACCTAGTTAATAATTGCACGAAACAACATTGACAAAAAACACATACAATACACATACACATATGTTAATTGAATTAAATGTTTATTTGCGGCGGTGTCGTGTGTTTTTAGTACCCCTTTCATCATAATGTAAAATTAAAACAATAAATTTACATCAATGAAATGTGTATGTGAATTTCTACATATGCTCCAACGTAAAAACCTTCTAAAAAGCAATTTACGTGAAGTAAAGTACTCTTCGCTTTTTTTTATATCTGCCTATAGTGATACACCGTAACACACAGTACAGTTCGCTTACTATTTGGTTGAATTTCTCCAAACAACCACTTATTTAGCTCATAACATTTAACGTTCTCTGAAATACGTAATACGAAATCTGCGCCTAGACGAGAGAAATATATCAATCGAACATCATTATTGTAAGGATGCAGTCGAGCGTGTATGTGTTTCTCTAGCAGATGTTTATTTTGAGAAAATTTTAGTGCAACTTAATTGGTTTGCATTAATAAACCATTTGCAATTCAATCAAGTTGAAACTGGTCGTTTATTTTTTTTCTCTCAATGGTCGTCGTTTTTCGGTGTGCGCATTGAGAAGAGACCAACTGGGTAGAAATATCTTGAGCAGATGAAGCATGCCATAAATTTATCGATTTACGATTCATTTTCTAAAATTCAAGGCTGGAATTCATTGTTGGAAATTTCTTTGCCTTATAAATGTGTTACTTTTAAGTGTATAAATATTTTAGCAAAAATATAAAATTAAGAGCTTTAAATTATTATTTCAGAATATTGTATAAAGCATATTTTATGTTTTATCAAATAACAATATTTTTGTCGGAATTCTGCATTTAATATACTAATTTAGTAATTCATTTGAGTCATTCGAGTGCTACTTTAATGCCTAGGTATTAAAAATTATCACCTGATTGTATTCCAAGTTCTGATTTATCGATATACTCTATTGAACATCCTATTAGTTGAATTAATTTTCTATAGAATCGCATTACCGTCTTTACACGACTGCACATGCAATAAATACAATACCTCACCTAACCTATAAAATGATTGAAAGTAAGTAAATAAATATGATAAAAATCGCTTTCCGAAAAAATCTAATATACACCTCGATATTAAGAGTACTTTAATGCCTCGCATTCATACTCGACATTAAAATATAATCTTATAGCCTTGATACATAAGTAATTATTATTAAACATATTGCTTTCCTAACAAATCTACAACGTAATTTTTAGAATAATAATAATTTTATTTGCTAAACAATTGAATTAGTTTTTATGTAATTTCCGGAAATATTTCGAACATGTGTAGAACTTTTCGTAAACACAAAATTTAATATTTTATAAAATGAATAATTTATTTATTTATTCAACCCATTCGTGGTAGTTAAAATTATTTATAGTCGTTTTGAACTAGTTTTATTAGTCCGACAAATTGACGTCAATTAATTTGTGTGTTATCAAGAATTCATTTTTTTTATTTTTAAACTTTATAGCGCGCTTTTTTCTAAATCAACAAATAGAATGAAATAAATCGTAAAGCAAACAATGCATTAAAATAAGTACGTAGATAACGATAAAATGCCGCTGCCACTACCGCCACCGCCAATAAACGTAAGCGCTGTTTCGTTTTTCTTAAATTAGGTGATTGGATCGTGTTTTCATTGTCTAGTTGATAATCGTAAAAGAAACGTACTCGTTGCGTTTTTCTTCCCTCAATACAACAAAACAAGAGGCATCCTATATAATACATCGTAGTAAGCAAAAATTGTTCAACAATGGGTTAGCAAAAAAAAACGTCGATCTGCAAACGCAACAATTTATTGAAGGGGGATGAAAACAGTGACGTTTTTCAAACTTTGTTGATCTTGACGCAAATATATTGCCAGTTTTTACAAAAACAACTTATTTATATTAAAATCTCTAAAATGCGTTTACCATTACACATTAGCAGCAAGTAATTGATGTGCGAAAGCAATTAATATAAAATAGTAAACAAAAATTGTTCAACATGGTCCGAAAACTTTTTTTATCTTTGGCATTTTTCATCAAACCTTTTAGCGACTTTCATCAAATAGAGAAGAATAAACGTTCTTTTCCATTTTGCATCACTTTTAATGAAAATCTTTAAATACTTTGATGGAAACTGCCAAAATAAAAAAAGTCACAAAAATTTTCAACACAAAGGAAAATCTATCAAATTTTTTTGGTTTAAGTGGACGTAGTGATGCTAAAAAATAATTTGGGGGTGTACTAAATTAAGTCAAACAAAACTAAAAATTTTTGGAACCACCCACGTAGACTAAAAAAACTTCAACCTGAAAAGGCAATGATCTATTCAAGGTGAAGGAAAACAATGAAGTTGTTGAATTTGACGCAAAATTATTTTTAGTTTAACAACAATTTATTAAAATCTTTAAAATTCGTTAGCAGCAAGTTTATATTAAATATTATATAAAAAATATTGAAGTGTATGTCGGTTGGAATAAGAAATAAAAAAAAGGTTGATATGCGAAAGCAATTTATATCGAACATGGATAAAAACCATGACATTTTCCAAGTCTAAAACAACATATGCCACTTTTTCCCCAACTACGAGAGAAATGTGTCAATTTTTACATTACGAAATTAGTTGGCTGGCAAAGTGTTGGGCGAAAAATCAAACCCCGGCAACCTGTTGAATTTTATGACGACGACAAAGACGTCATCGACGACGATGGCACACGCATTTTTCTTCTTCATATTTCCCCCCTTCGCGCTTCGTGTTATTTCATGCAATGCATCCCTTCTTCATGCCGTTCCCGGGGACAGCAGCGCAGCAGCTCGCAAAAACCCCAAAACGGTTTTGCAACCACACACACAAATTGTAAACATGAAAATTTACAAATTGTTTGCGATCTGTCAACGTCGCGTGCTTATCCTAGCCGCGCCGTACTACTCTACTATCTAGCAGCGCATTTTTACACGTTTTCACTTACACGCGTTTTTGAACGACATTCCACAGATGCCGGCTGTTATTTATAATATTATTAGGATGGGGTTTCGACGGCGCGCCAAGCGCACCACCAAACACCGAGCAGCGCGTCGAACGTCAATTCCCCGCATTTTATATATTGAATTTGAGCGTCGTTTATGACGCCGCCGCCGCCACCGTCGATGATGTACAAGCGGAACAATAAAGTTTGATTGTTGTTGCGCGCAAAAATTTATTATTATTAATAAAAATATTTTCGCTGTTTTTCATTCGAATAAATCATGCTCTTTACTACGTCGAATAAACAATAATAAACAAAATCATGAATAAATTTTTATTGTTTTTATAAATATGTAGTAATAATTTTCCAAACGTAATTGAAACAATTTTTATTCTATTTTGCTTGATGGAAAAATCAAATTTCCAAGTAAACAATTATTATTCGCATAAAATTTGCATGAACGTACAGGAAATTTTAAATTACATACTTTCAAAATTTATAAATGGTTTAAAAAATTCAGCCTTTATTGAGTTTGAGTTCGTTTGGTTTCAAAAGAAAACTTGGTAATGCTTAAAAAGTTAAGAGAAGTTCATGGTTCAACTTTCTTTAATAATTATATCTAAAAAAAAACTATTTTATTGGAAAAAAATTGTTTGAAACATAATTCAAAATGGCTTTCAGTTATGAATTACAAAATTCACATACATATTAGAAAAGAATTAACGTCGTTTACACGTTTCATGTAAATTGTTGAGTTTCTTTAAAAATTACTTACATCAAAAAATGTTTTAAACACTCACGATAAATCAAAGATTATATAAAATAAACTATTAATTATTGTCGCTAGCATGGAAACTTTCGTATAATCAAATAACCGATTTTTATACAAAATTATGAAGAAAGTATCCATTGTGTTATCAAAATCGTATAAATTAGTAGACATTGAAGCCTTATGCTCATATATGGTACGACACCAACAAACAAGGTTTGGCTTTAACGACATGACATATACCGATGTATGCATGGCACCTTCAGTACATGCAAATTGCACCATGCAAATTGCGCCAAGCAAATATGCTAAAGATAACATTATAATTTTATTATATCAGCATGGTTACGCCGCCGTTTAATATTTATATATCGAATTTGAAGCAAGTGCACGCGTCATTCAGTGCATATTTCAGCTCGTCGAGTGATGCGGATATAACTTATTAAATTAATCTTCCATTAAAACGCAGTCTGTTGTAATTTTCATCTTTTCTTATTCACATTCTTGTATTTTTTTTATATGGAATGAGCCGAAAATATACGAAACTTAATCCGCATTTTTATATTGTCGCTCAGTCTCATTTATTTCTCAGATTGTATGACCTGTGCCTGTGTATACCTATTATACATTTTCATAAAAAATCCAATTGGAGGGTGAATTGTAGTAAATATCATAAAACTTGAAAATATTGCACTTAAATTCAGCTGGTAATTTAACATCAATTACAATTTTAGTGTAATAAACGTTGTTTAGCGAAGATTTATAAATATAATTTCTTGAACACAACAACGACAATGACAGTAATAATAAAAAAAAGTTACGACGATAATTTATCACTATTAGTGTTATATGTATGTGTACTCGCATAAAAAAGCACTAAAACATTAACCTGAATTTTCTCTAAATTAGTTTTAACGTAATTAAGTTTAAACAATAGCAAATTACAAATTATTGTAAAAAATTCGCACGCCGCTTTATAGGATGACTAAGAATTATCGTTATCATTATCATGTTTTGTAGTAAATGTATCAAATTTCAGTCTTGGCCGAGGGCACGTAGAAACAATTTGTCATTTTATTGAACGAGAGCACAACCTAATTGCCGATTAAATTTCTAGTTTGGTAGTGATTTTATGGAGTCATATTGTGCACTCCCAAGCAAAATGTTTTGGTCGATTTTTCATTGGACCCGGATATGATTTTCGTTTTCGAGCAGAATTTCTAAAGAAGTTTAATTAAATTAAACCCACATACGTTGCCTTTTTTAAAATAAAATATTAAAATTACAAAAATTAAAAGTTTGTTACAGCGCTGTGTAATAAAAATGTGTTAAATGTAGGTAATTTAATGATTAATTACTTTTTCAACAAAATATTGTATCTCAAAACGACGAATGAGTGGCGGTTTTTTACTCTAAATATACTTTTCTTGTAAATATTTCTAGTATCTAGATTTTAGCATTTGCTTTTACGTCCAGATTACAAAAACTCGCTAATCCAAACAAGTTTCGAACGAGTAAGTGTGCTCTATTTTTCTTCACATTAAATTTAAAGGTTTTAAATCTCGACGAAACAGATTGTCCCTATTAAGTCAATAAATTTAATTAAAAAAGCGTCTTTTTAATAATAATATTGTATATGTTAACAAAATGCAAAATTTTGGCCTATCTTTTATTGATCGGATATGATTTTCGTTTTCGAGCAGAATTTCTAAAGAAGTTTAATTATCATAGATTAAACCTATATACGTTGCGGTATTTTAAATAAAAAATTAAAATTACAAAATTTAAAAGTTTGTTACAGCTGTGTAATAAAAAATGTATTACATGTAGTAGTACATTTAATAATTAATTATTTTTTCAATAAAATATTGTATCTCTTCATAAAAAAATGAATAAAAAAAGTGTTTTTTAACAGTATTATTGAAATTGTTAATATAATGTTGCATTTTTGTTGATTTTTTATTTGTCGGATACTTTTCGTTTTCGAGCAAAATTTTTAATTAGGTTAAACCTATATGTTACGTTTTTTTTAAATAAAGTATTAAAATTACAAAATTTAAAAGTTTGTTACAGCTGTGTAATAAAAAATGTACCTATTATATGTAGTAGTATATTTAATAATTAATTAATTTTTCAACAAAATATTGTATCTCTTCTTTTTTTCATAAAAAAATGAATCAAAAAAAGTGTTTTTTAATTGTAATATTGAAATTGTTAATAAAATGTCGCATTTTTGTTGATTTTTCCTTGGTCGGATATGCATTTCATTTTCGAGCAAAATTTCTAATTAGATTAAACCCATACCTTACGTTTTTTTAAAATAAAGTATTAAAATTTAAAAATTTAAAAGTTTGTTACAGCTGTGTAATAAAAAATGTATTACATGCAGGTAATTTAATAATTAATAAATTTTTCAACAAAATATTGTGTCTGAAAACTTTTCATAACATATTTTTTATAGTTTTACATCATAATAAAATTCTTCTTACACAATGAGCAACTATTATTAAATTATATTATAAATACAATTTTCTACTAGCGTTTTCAAATGATGTGGGCGGTTTAATTTTATAGATGATAAAATATTAGTTTATAGTGAATAAAATGTAAAAGAAATAGTACTATAAACTATATAGTGTGGATATAATATAATCAAATATCTGCAAGATAAAATCTTAAATTAAATTTAATTCCCCAACGAGTTTATTTATGGAAAGACTCGACTAGTTTTCTTTGCATATAAATTTTAAGATAATGTAACACACGGATTGCCTTTGTTGCTTCTGTGCGCACTACGGCATGATTTATTTTATAAATAAATTATTTGCACGCCTATCTATTATTACCTATTAATACACTCTTATACATACATACGTATGTAAGTGTATATATGCAAAAATCGTAATGAAATTTAATTAGACGAACGCAAATTTATTAGACACAAGACATATCTCTCACGCAGGGGTAGAGATTATTTTAATCTGGCAGAAAATGTGTTTTTTATGCCATGTTTTTGATTAAAATATCTTCCTCTCTTCTCTCGTGTACTTCTGCTGAAGAAAATGCTTGTATTAATTTATTACTCAACAGGCTCGCATTCATTTTCATTATCTTTTTATATTTATAAAATTATTTGTAAATATGACAGGGACATGTCATTTCTAGAAGTAGTAGTAATAATTTAATTCAATTAGAAATACTTATTACAAAAATATTAAATTTTACAACAGAGGATTAAAATAAAACTTATTAAACTTTTTTAAGTAAAATATTATTATCAAATTTTTCATTGCGCAATCAACTTCCCCTCATTCTTCTACCAAGTTCCCTTCTTTCATCTATCAATTTCCCTTCATTCTTCTAACAACTTCCCCTTGTTCCTCTATCAACTTCCCCTCACTTCTCAATCAACTTTTCCTCACTTCTCAATCAACTTCTCCTCATTTCTCTATCAACTTCCCCTCACTTCTCTATCAACTTCAACAACAAGTCAATAAATTGACTTTTTCATGAGCGAAATTTAACTTTTCACCAAATAATAGAATTTTTATATAATTAAAACAATCAGACACGAATATTTTAAATGAAGAGAAAGTAAAATATATTTAAACAATTAAAAAACATCAATTTTATAATTTTTAATTGATTTTTATGTGATAAGAATTATTTATCTCGTTAAGAAACCTTGATTAATGAAAATAATAAATATTTTAATAACAATACAATATAAGTACATAATTTTTTACAATTTAACGAATTTTAACAAAATTTTATATGTAGGTAAGTGAGTGTGAAATTACGCTAAACATTTCTCTTGCGTGTGTAGGGATCTTACAATTGCGAAACATTTATCCTAATAAACGTTATATGATTATTTTTTTAACATAGACTGACAGTGTAATTAAAAAATAATTCCTGCGTGTAATTTTTTTAAATTTGGTCTCGGGCTCATAACACTACGACATCGCAATTTAACGAATGATAAATTTGCAGGGTAGGATTTTGTGCACATTTTTAATGCAGTATTAATTTGCTCGCATCGCCGAAAGCTCACTTAAGCTCGCGTGCAACAACTCGACGACGACAATGCGACAAAAATTTACGACCGCAGCGCCGATTTTTTAAATTGAGCAAACTCGGGAGAGTGGAGAACGAGGCTTTGACGAGAGAGCAGCAGTATAGTAACATTGTCTCGTAGTGTAGTGGAGGAATATGGAAAGCAACTTTTATATAAACATACATGAAATCGCTATAAAGATTTATTTGATGTCTTCAACAAGAGCAGCAACAACAACAACAAAACACAAATATACATACATATACATGGAAAAAATTGAATTCGCCAAAGAGGAATTTAAGTTTTCCTTATATGTGTGTATATATTTACGTTCGTGCGGTGTAGTAGTAGGGAAAGAAAACATAAATCTGGCCGTTTGTTATCGCTCTGCCTACATTTTTATCGACGACAAATTTTCGAATAATTAATTGAAGAATGGAGAGATTTATTAGTTTATTCAAAACACATAGTAGTATTAAATAATTAATTCAAAAGCGTTAATAAATAAAAATAATAAGTAAATTTCGTTAATAAAACTTAAAATACCGTATTTACCGAAATATAAGGTGACATAAATATGGGATGACCTCCAATTTTAAAACTTTGGGGGAAAAATAAGATCTTGGAGATAAAAGAACCCCTTTACTTCTTACAATCGTATGAATTTTATTGAAAATGGTTAATAATTAAAAATAATAAGCAAATATCGTTAATAACACCTACAATACAGTATTTACCTAAGTATAAGGTGGCATAAATATGTAACGACCTCCAATTTTGAAACTTTGGGGAAAAATAAGAACTTGGGAAAAAGAGAATCTTTTTAAATCTTACAATCATATTAATTTTATTGAAAACAAATTATTTTGTACAACTATTCCATGAATATGTTTCGCATCAATGAAATTTACGTAGAAAAAATGGAAATATGATATTTCCACAAATATTTTTGATTTCAATTTAGATATTAATATTTTATATTTTGTATCTATGGTTTAATTTTGTTATAAATGAATTATTTTTCACTGCGCTGTAATTATGTCAAAAATTAAAGTTAACGAATCAGTGTGTAGAAATGTAGTCTAGCTATTTAAATCTTGATAAAATTGGGGTGAGAAAAATAGATTAAGAATTCACATAAGTTAGTCGAAAAGTTAATTTAAACCCAAAATATATTAAAATATAGAGTAGTAGTTATCATTATTTGGTTTTAATACTACCGCAGCTGCTTAAATCTTTATTAAATTTTAAAGTTGGAGTAGCATGTTCGAGCAAAAATATATAGTTTTGTTGCAGTGCCGCGTTGTCATTTCGTTTTGCAAAGCGTAATAATAATAATAATAATAATCATGCTTAACAGCAGTTTCCACATTTAATTAAGAAAGCCATCATTGTAGTAAGTCTAGCCAATTAGAGATGAAACCCCTTTTCACATATTATATCCATCCGAAACAACAAGGCAGAGCAGAGCGCAAAACACTCAAAGTTAGTTCCACACCACCCGCCGCCCCCGACCCGAACAACACCTACATCGCAACACAACAAACTACATCTTGGCATCATCCACTTTTTCCTTTTCTTCGCCCGTCGAGCAGCAACAGCAGCAGTAGCAACAAAACAACAACAGCAACAAGAACAACACGAAACGATAAATTTACATAAACCAGACGTAATACAGACAAATTTCCTCGTTGCTTGTTTTGCGTCGCGTCGTTTTGCAATTTTTTTTCTGCTGCGTTCTGTTTGTTACATGCCAAAACCGCAAAAATTACACCTCTCCCCCCGTCGCCCGCTCTCTATTTGTAAATGCGCGAGTGTATTAATTAAAATACGTAACGTTTTTTTTTGTTTTGTTTTTTCGAGAGTATTATTAATGCATAAGTGGCGATTGTGCACGCCTCACAACAAATACGAGTTTAATTAATTTTTAGCGGCACGCACTTACTGCGCGAATCCAATCAGTGCGCTCTTTTATTTAAGCGTGATTAGCGAAATTTGCTCGCCGACAATCAGTTTTTCATATGCAATCTAATTTTTACGCGTTTTGTTTGGCCACGCCGTTGTTTATTTGGCAACAATTTTTTCAGAGTTGTTGCTGTATATATGTGGATGAATTGGAATTTCAAATTAAGTTTTGGGCGGCGAACATTCGTCGTGGTGTAATAAACGCTCGCATGTTGATTATGTTAAATTTTCGCGCGCGCATATAAATGAGAGTGTTTCAAATTTTTGGCTCAATAATTAATTATCGGGCCGAAAATGGTTGGTGGTAAATTTAAATAGCAAAATCGAATATTATTAGGTACATACGCTGATTAATATTAATGTGCATGCAATTTATTTTTGATTGAAATTAATCATTATTCAATTGTCGCATTTTATGAATTAATAAACAACTAACTAGAATTTTTAATTTTATGAAATTTTACTGTATACTAAACATGGAATGGCAGGAAAATGTTCATTGCAGCATCAAATCGTTTTACAGATTATAAAAATTTACCAGTACAGAAAACTATTTCGTTATTTCGGTTTTCTGGGTATTCTGTATAGAGATTTGATGGACGAATGATTTTTTACTCTAATTTCTTTTTTGTGACATTAGAATTGCAAGTTTTGTCCAGCAATAGGACTATGCCGGATTACTTAGCGGCCTTATAGCATTTACTTTAATCTTTTCATTACATTTCATTGTTTTTCACTGTGTTTCAATGAATTTTAGTGTTTTTTCAGTGTTTTATAAATAAAGTTTAGTGTTTTTTCAATGAATTTGAATGTTTTTCAATAAATTTTAGCGCTTTTCACTGTTTTTCAATGAATTACCAAAATTTACCAATACAGAAAACTATCCCGCCATTTGAGCTTTTTATATATAGAAAATTGCCAAACGAGTGGATCTGTCGGATTTTTACTCTAATTTCTTTATTGTTACATTAGAATTGCAAATTTTTTTCCGGCGATAAGATTATGGCGGATTACTTAGCAAACCTATAGTACTCAGTTTACTGTATCTATTAATTACCAAAAAAATGTATGTTTCGTTGGTAATTTGAACTTGTCTTCTTAACTTACCGAAAAGTTTACAATAGTAAGAATTTTCTTGCATACATATTTATTTTTATTAAACTAGATGAACAATTACTAATGGTTTCTATTCTGTATAAATAATTGAGGATGGCAGTAATGTAAAACAGACATCTGCGAAATAAAATTTTATCAGCAAAAAGTCTTTACTTTAAAAATAACCCTTGTACTACATTGTTTTGTTGAATAAAACATGTTTATGTTGCAGCTTAGTAATCAGCAAAAATATATTATTTATAGAAAAACATTAATGTTATGAATTTTTGTGTTCGCACTAGTGAATTTTTACTAGATATAAAACTCTTGACAACTACATTATTTATAAGGCGTAACAATTCTTTTAATTTATTTTATTGATTTCTAATATACCTACTTAATTTATTGTCCATTTCATCATTTTGTTTGCGTTTTTCGCAATTTTTGCAAAAAAATATATATTCATACTAAACAAGAATGTATTTCAAGGCGATGATGACGCTGTGCATTCCATTACAAAAATTATGTCACATTTCAACAACAAAAAAGTAACCAGATAACCGAACGACAATAGCGGATTAATAAAACGATCAAACTGGCCATCATTCAATAACCGAAATTTTTCATCTTTTTTATTCGGAATGAGCACTAAGTTAACACATTAACGAAACAAATGTTCTATTTGATGTTTTCCATCCAACTGTTAATACAAAACCATAAATCCTCTATTTATTTCCTATACATATAGAGACATATTTTTTTCTCTCATGCACAAACTGCCGATATAAATCATCAATTTTATTGGCAAACCTATTTTTTTATATATTTGCGCGACACCATTTGTTATAAAATAATTTATCCACGCTCTGGCAGCGCACCGCACCGCCAGATAAATAAAGTGAGGATTTGTCATTTATTACACATCGATTCAATTAATTATCAATAACGAAAAAAATTAATAATTTGTTTATTGAGTCGAAGCGCGGATAAATCGATGCGTCAGATGTATTTAAAATATGCTAAAAAATGTGTTTGGCGTCATCACATCATTTATTATAAAAATGCAACATTTTATTAACAATTAACAATATTATAATAGGTAGCTGCCGGGCGGATTTTTTTTTATTTTATTGCATGAATTTCGTGAATGTGTGTTCGCATTAATTAAATTTACGTAAAAAATACGAGAGTATGTCATTTTCACAAATATGTTCGATTTCAATTTAATTGATCTCCACACTTTCATTGTCCGCATTGCGATTGACAACGTTTGAAATTAATGAATAATTAACAATTGACTGTTTGCTTTTTATTCGCGCTATATACGCTTTTTCGAAATGAAACATTTCAAGTTTTACGGACTTGATGATTTTGCATCAGGCAACGAGCGATAAAATTGATTTTCGCTTTCGTATAAATTATCATTTTTTTTATTTATTTATTTATTTATTTAGTATATACGACCATTCGACAACCTCATTGTTCGCCATGCATTATATTTTATAGATCTCGATTGCCTAGAACCAATATTAATAAATCTCAGCACAGCCATTCACGAGCGTAGAGGAAAAAAACTACACGTTTCTTTCAATTTCGCGTGCTTAATTGATGTAAATGCTCTATGGCCGGGTCGCTTTTTTGGCAAAAATTCATATTTTCATTGTTGGCTGGATGGAAGAGGGAAGAAGGTAAACAGTTTTTACGAACGATGATAAATCAATAACAAAACGCCATAAATTTTCACGTTTCTCTTAACTTAATATATTTTTATCGAATGAATTTGTTAAAAATGTGGTTTATTTCCTAGATCGCGACGTTTTTACTAGAAAACAAGAAAAATAAACGAAAAAAAGTGGAGGATAGTAGATAAAAAGATGTCAACGTTTTTCGTTTCGTTGATAACACAATAGTAAAGTCTACAAAATGCTTTCCTATTTCTTTTTTGAAGCAAAAAAATGTTTTGATAAAAAAGTGGACGTAAGGGATGAATGCTAAGGTCCACACACTTTATTTATTGGACAATATATTTTATACTTTGCATATTCATAATTAATTTATTTAATCTATTTAACTAAGAAACGCGTATTTTGTTTGGTTTTATATGAAACAAATAAGAATGAAAATTGAATTACTAGAGACCATCAGTTTCGTCGCGATATAAAACCTGCAATTTTAATGTGAACCAAATTCAGACACACTGACTCGTCCGAAAATTGTTCGGTTTGGCGAGGTTTTGATTAATTAAAAGCAAATGCTATAATCCATACACCATTTTTTTGGAAAGTGACCTAAGTCCATTTTAATTTTGTGTAGATCATTGTGAATATATTGCTACTATTTTTATATGAATTGAAAATGTAACAGCCTTAAGATACAGACCAACAGTGGAATATATTGCATTTATTTATGTATATTTTAATTTCTTTATTTTTTTTTCTTTGTAGTTTTATTAAACATAAAAATGTCAACATGGCCACTTTTAAAGTAAACGGTTTAAATGTTAAATACTAATACATAATTATTCTTAAAGCAATTTAGTTGGAGACCTCTAGCAATAAAAAGAATGTGTAAAAACGATACCAAATTTTAAAGATTTCTGTACATACATACTTT
Organism: Adinopsis sp. GC000173; assembly: GCA_030264715.1. Lineage (NCBI taxonomy): Eukaryota > Metazoa > Arthropoda > Insecta > Coleoptera > Staphylinidae > Adinopsis > Adinopsis sp. GC000173. Next base: position 18,138 of record JARJDW010001191.1, read on the forward strand.
TGCAAGCAAATTAAAACTCAGACTTGCTGTTAACACATATCTAGGTAATTAACTTTGACAATAATGTAGGTATAAAGCAAAAATGAGAAATTTAATACTTGAATTATACCAACAAAAGGTCTTTAGTTTTAAAATAAACCACATACATTTATTGCATATTAGAGTTTATATACTTTGCAAATTAATCGTAGGTACAGTCGAGTTCATCTAAAAGCGAATAAGGGTCGTCACATTTACCTGAGTTTGGATATTCTAAACAATGCAAACTTATTGGCAACTTGATGTCAAAATTTGCGTAGACTAATTTGCATTTTTTATCGCATTCACTTTGATATAAACTTTTGCCAGAAAAATCATGTAATTAAACACACAAAACATAATAAACTCGAATTATTAGTGATAACATAAAAATTCAGTAGAATTTATTGCTTGTGGGCAATTTCCGATAAATTGATCGAAAACTATAACACATTTATCAAATAAATTAATTTGTTTACACATCCACGAATTGTACGTTATCAACGATAACTTTTACTACTACGAACGACGTATATATGCGCATACAATCATATATATAAAAACATTTGTCACATGAGAAAACATCATCAACTAGATGTAGAATTTACGTGAAACGAACAGTAATTTTCAAGCTCACAATCAGTTCATTCGATTCTGCATAATGTGCACTATTGCAACAACAACAACATCGAAACGAACATTTGCTACTAGCACGTAGTAGTAGGTATACCCAAATTCAATCCGCATAACTCAGCGTCGAAACGCGCTAACGATTCTACGAAGCGCGATCAACGATCAACAACACATCTGTGCTGCGCGCCCAAACATTCAAATTTTGTTTGCGAACGCTGATCATTTGCAAGTCAGTCAGTTGCTGGTGCTCGCTTATTGATGCAATTGATCATTTGCAACACGTAGCCGGCTGATTAAACAATCGAGCAGCAATGATGATGATTGGTTCATGACCTAACATTTTAATTACAGCCTCCTGGCTATTTTTACATAAATTATATATTGCATGATGATCTGATAACTGCGATGAAATAAATTCAATTTATTGTGCGGTAGCATAAAAATAATGATTGTTTATTAGTTAATTAAACTTTTGTATAGGTATATGATATTATATAGCTGCGTTTCTATTTTAATGCCTAGATAATCGGTTAAATGGTCTAGATCTTATCTTATGTAATATACGTGCACACATTCATTAGGTTTTATACTACTTGCGTTAAATTTTAACCATTTTGATGATTATAATTGAAGAAAAAACGTGAATGGTTTCCATGCATGAAATTAAATTTCCCCAGTAATTGAAAATACAAAAATTTGCTCTTACGTAGATTCTAATTATCTTATAAAATTTTGTTTTTAAATTTTTTTAATAAAACGTCTTGTGCAGTTACATGTTAAAAAATTGAACTTCATTCTGGGCACATTTCGTTAAAAATATGAATATTGAAAAGTAAATAAGTACGTATTTTAAGTACATTAGTTTGTTTTGCAAGCAATTTTCGCATTTCTTCGTTATAATTTCAAATATTTGTTGTTCCACGGAAAACAACTTCAAACTTTAGAGTACACGCCGACAAAAGAATTGAGACAAGAGTTTGTACTGTAAATGGACACTTTTTACACTAGTTATATAAAAAACTGTTTTGTTACCATATTAATAGCCAATTAAAGCGATTTAAGTATTATTAACTTGGTGAACCTCAAATTATATTCTATGAAGACTCCGAGAGTCCTCAGCGAGAAGGCTAAAGAAAGCAAATATCGTATTTTTCATTATATTTTCAAAAACTATTTTCAACAATTCTTTTAACATGTTTTTGCTGTTAGTTGGTATTCTTATGTAAACCAAACGTCAAAATTTAGGGTACACGCCGACAAAAAGACTGTAAATGGACATTTTTTACACTAATTATAAAAAAAATTGTTACTAGTAACATCTAATTTCCTCTGCAAGCAACGTTTGCATTTTTCAATTTACGTTCAAAAAACTGTTTCAACAAATTCTATACGATGCTTTTACTGGTTGTTAGTGTTTCCCGGAAAAGGAAACGTTAATATCCAAGGAGCCCGACCGTAATAAGCTTGACACATTGGTTCATGCTATAAATTAACATTTTTTATAATAATTACATAAAAAAATATTTTGTTACCTCTAATATCCAAAATATCGACGAGTCTGAACTATGTTTCACGAAGATCCAGCAAGTGTTGAACGACAAGACTAATGAAAGGTTTCTTTGGCAAGCAATGTTCGCGTTTTTCAATTTTCGTCAAAAAAAAAACTTCTTCAACAATTTCTTCACTAACTGTTTGTTAGTGTTTCGCGGAAAACAAAACGTGTAAGTTCACAGTACACGACAGCAGATAGATTGAGACCCACATGGGTTAACTAACGCGAATTTCGTATTTCTTCTCATGCCTGCACATTTTAAATTCCAATTTCAATTTCAACCAAATAATGTAAATAAAATGATACTTTTAATTCTATTATTAGCATTTAAACAAAATATTGTTTTTCGATCAGTTTCAAGAATCCAAATTTATCTAAAATTATATTAAATAGCAAGTTAATCAAACAAATTGATTTGTTTATACGTCTACGGATTTTAAGTAGTAGGTTATCATTTGATAACTTTATTTACTAAGAACATAAATATTCATCTATATAAAAAGCAATTTTACAAATAATAAATCATCAGTCAACAAAAATGTACGTGAAGCCAACAATAATATTATTCTTAATATATTCCGCGCATTGTGTAGAATTGCAGTGCGACAGTTTCGCGAATACGAAAGCGACAATCTACACCGGCTCCGAATTCGATCCACAAGAGGTGAAACTCAACGCTGAGAATGCAGACCATCTGTTGACGGACGCCTACAAGATCGAAATCCATAATCAGCACATCGTCGAACTATGCCCAAAAGCATTCGCAAATCTGAAGCACTTGGACACGCTCATCGTGCGAGATTCGCAGGTGGAAAAACTGCATGCGAATGTGTTTGCGAACGTGCCCAGGCTGCGCGTTGTTGATCTAAGCGACAATAAAATCGCCCACATCGAGGCGGGCGTTTTCAACTCGGGCCTAAACATTCGCCGATTGAATCTATCCGGCAATCACATCGAGGAAATTGCGCCGAGCGCGTTTGACAATATGCAACAGTTGCACGTCGTTGATTTGAGCAGAAATGTGATTAAGAGCGTGAAGGGTGATTGGTTCAAAGATGCAATCAAATTGTATCGCATAATACTTGATGGAAATAAGTTGACGCAAATTCGTAGCGATTTTATGAAGAACTTGAAGGCGAACAACGTGGATCACAGCATGGAGTTTTGGTTGAATGACAATGAAATTGAAACAATTGCCGAGGATGCCTTTCATGGATTTAAGAAAATCAGTCATATATGGTTGTCGGACAATAAGCTAAGCAACTTGGCGGCCGATACCTTCGACGACATCGAGATCAATCAGTTGAACCTGGACGGCAACAACATCGTATGTTTGAGCGATGCATTCTTGCGCAATTTAAATGTGAAAGAACTGAATGTGGATCGCAATCCGTTGGTGTGCGATTGTTTGCGGAAGATTCGTCGCTGGGCGGACGAGCACAATGTGGAGGTGCATTCGTTGCGCCGCGGCCTGCAATGTTTGCGGGAGAAAATTGATGATGCGATGCGCAGTCAGAAGGATTACTACGAGGAGAAGATTAAAGAGATTAAGTTTTAAAGCGAGCTGATTTTTGGATGGCGTTTGCGCTATCATAATATGATTTTACTAAATAAAGCCCAGCTGGTTAAAGCTGACGTGCAGTATAGTACTAGTGTTGTTTCAATTCTTCTATGCATTAGGTACATCGAAACTTTTTTTTTGCTTTGAAATGTCCCTGTAATTTTTTTGGGAATTCTTTTAAAACTTTATCTTTGAAATTTCATTAAACAATTATTTTCTCTTAATTTATTTAGGCGTATGCAACACGCAGGTGGAAAAACTCCATCTGAATCTGTTTTCGAACGTAGGTTGGCTGCGTATTGTCGATCTAAGCGACAATAATATAGCGCACATTGAATCAAGCATTTTTAACGTGGGCCTAAACATTCGCGATTCGAATCTATCTAAGAATCAAATCAATAACATTACATCGGTTGCATTTGATAATATGAAGCAGTTGCGAGTTGTCGATTTGAACAATAATGATTTAAAAGACGTGGAAATTGGATGGTTCAAAAATGTAAATAAATTGTATAACTTGGTAGTGATTTTATGCAGAATATGAAGGTGAAAAACGATCATAAGGTGGTACATAGAATTTTTATTGTTAAAACGTTTTATTTGCTATAAAATGTTGAGAATTTCTTTTGAGAATTCTCTTAAAACGTTATCGTTAAAAATTCATTAAACAATTGTTTTCTCTTAATTTGTTTAATGTTCGTCAAACAGAGGTAATCGTATGCAACTCGCAGGTGGAAAAATTGTACGCCAATGTGCTTTAGAACTTGGGTTGCCTGCGCATTGTCAATCTAGCGAAAATAATAAAGCGCACATCGAATCAGGCATTTTTAACATGGGTCTAAACATTCACGATTCGAATCTATCTAAGAATCAAATCAATTACATTGCATCGGATGCATTTGATAATATGAAACAGTTGCGAGTTGTCGATTTGAACAATAATGATTTAAAAGACGTGGAAAGTTGGTGGTTCAAAAATACAAAAATTGTATCGCATTATACTCAACGGCGCAATAAGTTGAGGCACCTTGGTAGTGATTTTATGCAGAATCTGAAGGTAAAAAAACGATCACAAGATGGTACATCGAATTGTTATCGTCGAAATGTTTTATTTGCTATGAAATGTCGGTATAATTTCTTTTGAGAATTCTTTTTAAAACTTTATTAAACAATGTTTTCTCTTAATTTGTTTAATAATGTTTGTCAAACAGCAAACAGAGTTTAACATTTCAACATGATTCGCTTATTTACTAACCCAATAAGCATTCATTCGCATCGATCGCCTCAAATTAATATTAAAAGAAGAAAAGGTACACACAAACACACTCGCACACAAAGGGGCACAAATGTTATTTACATATGAATAATTTAAAAACATCCCTTTTGCCGTGTTGCGTTGTTGTTGTTGTGTGTGTGTGTGTATTAGAGCCAGGTTATTGACAAATAAGTGGGCTTCGCACATGAATGACAACGAAACAGTCGCATGCAAATCATCGTCGCATCAATAAAGAAACTTTCCCAACGTAGCAAATCAATTAAAAAATCACTATCGCTTTGTACTTGACCTTTACGTAATACACTGCCACACTGGATAAATAAACATCACATTTCGATGTAATAAAAAATAGGCAAAAAAATGAAAAGAATTTTTATGATAATGACGACCGGCGATGAGTTAATGACCTGAATCTTCGTTCTCGAATTGAATGATAATTTATCGGTCATGCCAATAAAAATCAATATTTAATTTTGCGTTTCGACAACGGACGTACGGCGGGGAAATACCAACGATGTTTTTCGTATTGTTTGTGAAAATTGTAGCGATTGCGATGGATCGCCTCTGGCGATCCTAAATCAATGTTGTTTTAACCTAAATGATGTTTTTTTCTTCTTCTTTTCTTCTCGTATTATTATTAGTATGATGGTGTGGATGATTATGTATATGATAGATTGTTGTATACGCTGCCAGACATGTTTAGTAATTAATGATGAAATCACGCGCAATTACTTAAATTATTTTGTAATTTCATTCAATTCAATTTGCTAGCTGCACGTCGTAGTTGTTATGCAAAAGTTTTTTAATAAATGTCAAAAATGTTGAGAAAATAGTGTCACACGTTTGTTTAATGCTTTTATAAGTTTCAAACTAAATTTTTTATATAAAAATTGATTGAATTTTCTGGAATTTATTAAAACCCTGATTGTTTTAGTCAATTACTTATAATTTTTTATCTTAAACTTTCTAAAAAATAGTATTTTATTAATAGTATACAAATCTACAAATAAGTTTGTAGAGATTGTTTAAAAACCGACAAAACTAGCACTAATTCGCAACGAACAATTTTGGACCTAAATGTAGGAAATTTATTTTATATTTAACTTTATACACTTATTAACACACAAAAATTGCCTGGCGAACTGTTTTTCAATATTCTGATCTGATCTTCTTATTTTTACCCTGGTTATACTTTTAAACTCATGTAAAAACATATTCTTTTCGCGGCCTTCTTATACGTCAAAATGTTATTATTTTTGTATAAAAATTAGTATCAGTTGTATCCCTGAAGTATAAACAATATATTCTTTTATTGTACGCTAAATATAATATGTGGAGGTTTGTACAACAAAAACCATTTGCGGGCAATGCTGCATATTTACTATTATTTTGAAAAAAAAAGGCAGCTGATTGTTGTCAATTGCTGTGTGATGCATACTCTACGAATAAAAGCGTGTGATTACTAGTTCCGACGATTTAAAAGTGGAAATCAGTGACAAATAATGAGAAAGGTGGCAATTAGAGTAAGAAGGTAGCGAGTTGGGGAGAACCAATTGGTCGAAAACTCATACCAAGTCTAGTAAACCATCAGTGAATAACGTAATCAACAACATCAGCAATAGTTGATGCAATTGAGCCGAGTCTTGAAGCGCAAATGTAGCCCAATGCGCAAAAAGACTTTGTAAAGTGATCTTTCAGCAAAATACTCGGCCACTTATAAGTATTCTTATCTGTTATAAACGCTTAGTTAAAAAAAATAACTGATTTTGCTTAAAATTTCATTACTTGATAAGTAATATGTTTGTTAGGAAGTATAAGTTTATTATTTTGTATTTACAATTAACATAATTAAACTCATTTTATGTTAGTGTGATTTTTATATCACTGTTTATGAAGCGCTACAAACGTAAATTTAAACTACCAGCCAATAATTAATCTTATTTAATTATATCGAATCTACTTTAATTACCATTCTAACAAAAACTTTAATTAATTGTAGTTTTTGATAAGAGTACGGCAAACTTCTCTTATATTTTCATTTTCCTTTCAAATATTTGCCTACTTTGCAAGAACGAATGAAACGATAATAAAAAATCGTTTAATATTTAATTTGCACGCCCCAATTTTATCGCAATCTTATTATTAATATTCGCGTTTATGTTTATGGTTCGGCCAAATAAAACTCGTGCTTTTGCAATATCATTCGCAAACGCAAAAATAAATTTAAATATACGTTTTTCTTTTCGGGGGAGTCGTTTAATAAGCACACACGCCGAGCGTCTACAATAATCATAATCGTAACCATAAGAAAAATTGCATCGGCTGTCTGTGTCTTTCTATATAATAAAATATCATTTCTTTATTTCTGTTATGCGTAGGAATGCGTTCGCATACACTTTGTTAATTTTTTTTTCTGTTTGTTTGTTTGTAGGTGGTGCAGGAATATGAACGAGCTGTAATCTTTCGTCTGGGACGACTTTTGTCTGGCGGCGCCAAAGGACCAGGTATACATATAAAACAAAAATATCGCACTATTTTTTTATTGTATAGGTACTACTTATTAGATGCGTGCGCGTTGTTGTTGCTTTTATGATATGGAAGGTAAAAAAGGCATCGAATGGTGGGTGATAATAAAGTTTACATTCTCGCGTGTAAATAATTTTATGTAGTTTGCATAAAAGGGTTCTTTGCTCTAATTTATGGCACGATAAAATTGTTGTTGGGTTTAGAATTTACGTCCTTTTAGATTAAAGTATGTGTTACAATATTGATGCCGACAAGGAATAAGAATGCCAGGTTAAGTATATTAAACTTTTAAATATTTTAATAGTCTAAATTGATGATTTAGTCGCAAATTTACAAAAGTTTTTATGAAAAATTGTTTATTTACAAATTTTTTAAATTAAATATTACCTCACTATTAGTTTCATTGCCTAACAAAGAAACTATGTTGATTTATTAAAATAATCGTTAGCTATTAATGAAATAAGTAGGCATTTACAAGTTTTGTTGATTAAGAAATAGTTGCTGATTCATAAAATACACAAAGTACAGATTTTTTTAATTAATTATGGTGTAAAACAGAAACTGGTCTTGATTAAAATTTAACTAAATTACATTACAGAATATAATTAGCAAATATCAAATAAGAAACTATAAAGAAGGCTAAAATCATTGATTAAAAATTGTCATAGATTGGAACCCCATATTTACGTAGAATTTCTGATATATAGAGTGCGTAATTGAAGATATTTACGAACTTATACAAATTCTTTAACATTTCAAGCCTTAGTCAATCTAAAATCTTCTATGATCAGTGATTTACACCTCAAATATTACCTAATTCATCGGAATTCTCGGAAGGTTGCCAATGTTCCAAAGTTTCAGGTGTTGGATCCTTCGGATGAGTTCGTAAATGTCTTACCTGTGTAAATATGCAGTTTCGCATCTAAGTAATTTTTTAATCAATGAATTTTAAAGTTTTGTTGATTAATTAAGTGCCAACCGAAAATCCTAATTTTGTTACGTTGCATTTACACTCTCTGTAATTTAATGTAGTAAAAATGTAGAACAAAATTGCGAAAAGTTAAGTTTAATGCTGCTGTGAATACAATTTTATATTGTCTCTTCATATTATTGCTCGATAAAATTTTAATGTTAGATGTACCTATATATTGTTACGAGTTTTAATAGTGTCACAATTAAATCGCATTTGAGATAGCTCGAACATGCTGTATATGTAAATATATATCACTGATAGGCGACAGGAAAATATTTTAGCATTTTATTTGTGTATACATGTTATATAGTTAAAGTAGTAAATATATATACACTCTGAATGTAACATTATTTGTTAAACTTGTCATACAAATGTTACTTATTTATCTTCCAAGTTTAGCGCCATATTTTATCACTACTTTTCTCGGCAAAATGCCCTTTCTTGCTTTTACATTAAATATAATACATACCTAATTTTGACGGAGATTATATTAATAGTCTATTAACAACGTAATATAAAAAAATTGGGTAATTTGCACCTTATTTGACATGCTATATTAATTAATAACACTAATAATTTATTAAAGTATTGTTCTGTTTTAAAATTAAAAGTAGGCAACTTAAATTTGGGACTCATAAAGGTTTAGATACGCAAAATTTAATAATTAAATTATATTTTAGGATATACTGAATTATAGAATTTTGCATAAAAAGCATAATAAAGAAATCTGTGTAATTTGCATCTTACTTCACATGCTATATTTATTTTCTTGGACATTATTACTTGACATGAAAAAAAGTAAAAATTGTTGATGATACAATACTAGTATTTAATTAACGTATTGTTCTGTTATAAAATTAAAAGTAGGCAGTTTAAATTTGGGACTCACAAAGGTTTAGTTACGCAAAATTTAGTAATTAAATTATATTTTAGGATATACTGAATTATGGAATATCGCATAACGAGAATAATATAAAGAAATCTGTGTAATTTACACCTTTTTTCACATGCTATATTTATTATCTTGTACATTATTACTTGACATGAAAAAAAGGAAATATTGTTGATGATGCAATACAAATATTTTATTAACGTATTGTTCTGTTTCAAAACTAAAAGTAGACAATTTAAATTTGGGACTCACAAAGGTTTAAATACGCAAAATTTAGTAATTAAATTATATTTTAGGATATACTGAATTATGGAATATCGCATAACGAGGATAATATAAAGAAATCTGTGTAATTTACACCTTATTTCACATGCTATATTTATTTTCTTGGACATTATTACTTGACATAAAAAAAGGAAAAATTGTTGATGATACAATATTAATATTTTATTAACGTATTGTTTTGTTTCAAAATTAAAAGTAGGCAATTTAAATTTGGGACTCATAAAGGTTTAGATACGCAAAATTTAGTAATTAAATTATATTTCAGGATATATTGAATTATGGAATATCGCATAACGAGCATAATATAAAGAAATTTGTGTGATTTACTCCTTGTTTCACATGGTATATTTATTTTCTTGGACATTATTGCTTGACATAAAAAAGGCAAAAATTGTTGATGATACAACAATTTTATTAACGTATTGTTTTGTTTCAAAATTAAAAGTAGGCAATTTAAATTTAGGACTCACAAAGGTTTAGATACGCAAAATTTAGTAATTAAATTATATTTTAGAATATACTGAATTGTGGAACCTCGCATAACGAGCATAATTCATTTTGGAATGTTACTCATTAATTGAATTACTCGTATATATTATTCAGTGCAAAAAAGAATATAATATGAATCTTTCCGAAAACAAATGTAATTTAGTTTATATAATAAATTAGAATAGGAACATTGTATGCATGATGACGTTGTAGTTCTATCGATAATTATTATGAAGCCGTTAATGCTAGAGAAACATTAACACGTTTTTTCAAACTCACATGATTTTTATATACGTCACGATGTAAATGTTGTACTTTGCTGTATTTTTTTCTGATACTAAAGTAACTGATAGTAAAATGCCAAAAGGCAAAACATGCAACGCAATATACGGTTTGAATTTCCTTTGTACAATGAGAAAATAATACCGCTTTCGAAATCAATTGATTTTGTGCATCACAATATAGGTAAATATTGTACCTTGCTATTTTTTCCAACCCGGAAAGGCAGTAATTTTAATTTATAAGAATTTTAAATTGTAACCAAGAAACGCCCTTTTGTGAATTGAACCAAAATTACCGAAGCGTTTAAGTAACGCTTCTTGATTATATTTGAGGTAGATACATATAGACTGAAATATATTAGTATGGGGAATATAAGTCAAACAATACATGATAGGTAATAATCAAAAATTTATGTGTTTTTACAAGATGAATCGATGAAAATTTGGTATTTTCTAATTTCTTAAATACACTAACTCCGTATGATTATTTCATATTAACATCACTTCATTAACAATGACATGAAAATGACATTTCTGTAAATTAAGATTAATTAATTTCGTAAACAATTTGTTTATTTGCAAACCTAAAACACGATGTACAATATATTATATATATAGGTATATACAACATATACACTTAGTAAAGGAGTTTAACATGATTGGATTATTCTAATAAAAGCCGCCTTTTAACAAATTTCGAATGCTCTCTCTCTCAACAATTTTATCGGGTAAAATACAATCACTCCGAAAACTACATACACTCAATATTTACAATGAAACGCTTAGATGGGTGCAATTCTAAGCGCAATATATCTACCCTCTCTCGATTAAAAAGTACCTCGACGACGAGCAGTTGCTGAAAATTGACAAAATATCTCGAGGATATTGCGCGAAAAAATTACACACAAACGCGTTGCGCGCAAAGCACTTGACACGAATTTCATGCAACATTTTATCTATTGAAGGGTAATGGATTTATTAACTACCACACACACACAAATACACAACGATTTTTTTCCATTTCGGGCTTTATCAATTTCAACCAATACAACTCGTGCACACGGCGAGTTATTAAGTTATATCGAATGGTGGCGGAGAGTAGTTTCCACTCGAAGTGGATTGCAAGTAGTAGTTGTCGGTTTTGGGCCGTATCATTTTTTTTTCGTTTTCATTCGTTCGTTGCGGAAACTTGCTGAAGGACTGCTGTAACAACTTCGTCGAGTGTTCGATGTAAACACACAACAGTAGCATTTCTTCATTTCCTCACCGAGCGCAATAAACTAAATTGATTCATATTGTCGAGTGGCGACGTGTGAATCAATCATCATCGGGCGGAGCGCGTTATTAGTAAACGCTTTTTATTTGGTTAAAAAATTACGTGCAATTGGCGCACTGAATAATAAGAAATGTTGAACGCGTGCATTGAATGCTAGTTTTTTCTGAATCGAATCGGCGCCGTATATACAAAGCGTTTCCCCGACGAATGGAATAAAAAAAATAAATGTTGATTAGCTCAAACGTAATGCGTCCTTGTTTATCCATCCTTCGAAAATGACTAAATTATAGATTAAGCGAGAGAGGAGCAAATTATGTTACTGCGCGAAAACTAAATAAGTTTTTAAATTATTAATTCGATATTATATTCGGCTTAGTTCGGTTTGAATGACAGCATTGAACAAAGCGCGCGGTTCGATTTCTTCTTACTTGCCGTCGGTTTTGAGGGGTATACAATTAATTAGTGATATACAATATACAAATTGAGAATGTGTCAAGTTTGGCAAGGCGTTGAAAACTTGGCGGCGTGTTGTTGGGAGGACAAAATAATCGTTTAATTATCTTAATTGTTTGTGCAAACAAAACGAC
>JARJDW010001192.1:0-26588 GCA_030264715.1 Adinopsis sp. GC000173
CGGTAGCGCTAGTTAAGTCTCGCCCATTCAAGGATTATCATTCCACTGATATCGCATCTTAAACCACCTCCGCTTGTTTCTAAGATGATGCAGTAATTCATGGGTGCAGCGACAGTAATTTTATGTTTTTCTAATCATTATGCATGTGTGCTACGATACCTAGTATAAAATATATATCAAGTTTTAATAAAGCAAGCAAGCAATGTACGAGGGTGGCTGACTCGATTCTTTTTTTTTTCGTCAAGTTAAGATTTGTTTACGTTGTTATCATTTACACATTTCTTGTACTTTATTCGCATTTGATGCAGTAATTTAAAGAAATTAAAAAGTAATAGCAATTTTGTAGAAAAGTATTGCCAACATAAATTTTGTAACCAAGATTTTTGTAGGTTAGGTTCATCAAGTGAGTGCAATAAACATCATAAACTTTTTTTAATATCTATATTATACTTCTATATGGCGAATAACGGATAAAATTATTCAACAATTATTAATTATTGATGTTATTCTAATCATTATGCATGTGTGCTACGATACGTATAAAATATATATCAAGTTTTAATAAAGCAAGCAAGCAAGTATACGAGGGTGGCTGACTCGATTCTTTTTTTTTCGGCAAGTTAATAAGAGCGGTTATATTACTTGTAGGGTGCGCGCAATATTATCAAACGCTCGTGTTCGGGCCTTCTTCTTGGAAACGAAAACAAAATAAAAACGTAATAAAGGTGGTTTGGTAATGTTTTCACAATTTCTGAATCTGGTTTGCAAAAAGTTTGCGTCGTCATCGTCGACGTCGACGACGGTGGCGGCGGGACTTCCAGCAGAGACAAATATATTCATCCAATATAAGTGTATGGGGTGGCAACATTGGTTTCATCATAGCAAACAAGGAATATACTGGTAGTAGTGATGAAGTTTACTTTACATAGGGAGCATATAAACACACTCACACACATATAGAACCAATGTTAGTGCAAAGGGTGAACAGTGGCTCATGTAAGTTTCATGTAGCGTATGTACACAAGATGGCGGGAACATCAAAGACGTCCATGGTAGATAGACGTGAGGCAATTACAGTCCTCGATACGCCCTCTTAAGTCGAGGGAAATATTGACACAATACTGAGTCGAGTTAATTAAAGTCCGCGTGTCGAAGTGTTCATTTCCTGATAAAGCAAGAATATTGATTATGTGTGCGAGTGTGTATGTGTATGTGTGTGTGTAAAGCGAATTATGACATTGCTGTAACCCATGAATACAAAGTAGCCGATAAAAATGTTTATCCTGCACAACCCTCTTTTTCAGGTTCCGATCACACCAGTTCACAACTTCATAAGCCGCTACAAATTTACACAAGCAAATTTTCATTTGGCGCGCTATGAAAACCATTTGCCCTATAGAGCTTTCTTTACAATATATACATATATACTATGTAGTAGGTATGTATATGTATATGTATGCGAAGAAAACTTTTCCGTCAGCCAGGAATTGTTACTAAAAGGATGAAAGTACAATGTTTCAAGCAGGAGGATGAGAGGAGAAGAAAAAAGGTTCGCGCGCACGCCTTCGATCCAAATAAGAAATGATGATCATAAATAAGAATTAAAGAAGGAGTTGATGTGCAGAAAAGAGGGAACACACCTCTAAATATGGTATCATACATGTATGAAAAACGCGGAATGATTTAGTTCCTATGGAAACAAGGATCCAAGCTGTGAATTTTTAGCAAGGCATTTCTAACACACACACTCTGCCGCCTCGTCGCTGCTGCTCCTGCTGCTGCTCGCACTTTTTACGACTCATATATATGCACGTTGATCTTATTTGAAATTTATTCTTTTTGGTTAAAAATGGGCCTAAAAGGTTACCGAGGGAGTAGAGAGTAGTAGAAAGGCTAATCTCGAGTCGCAATCCATCTTGATTACACATGGGAAAGTCGAGCTTCTCTCCATTTCTTCTTTACGCCGCATTTCACACCACTTAGATTTTTCCACAATGAAAACCATCATATACTTTTTACTACATACAATTTACTAAATAATACAAACCATATTCTCTTTAATCCTTTAATGAAAAATTAATTAATAGAAAATTTTATGTTTTTTTAAATCAAATTACAAAATGCATTATCTTCACGTTTGCTTAGAGTATATTTATGTACAAAAGCAAATATTTTTTTAGTCTTTCAATTCTAATTCACGATAGTAACAATACCCCATATACAATTGTCTATATTATATGAATAAATAATTTCTAGGAAGATGAAGTAAAGCTTTTCAATATACATGTATGAAATCCAATGAATGAAAAATTTATTAATTAATATTTTATGTTTTTCACCTTCATCATTTGTCCAGGTCTTAGAATATAATTTATACACTCAAACAAATCTTTTTTTTTTCAAATTTAACAGATTTTCTGTTGTTTTACAATTGCATACTAGTATTTCTGTACATTTTTATCTTTCCTCTAGATACAATCAAACAATCATTTGTTTACACATACTTGTCTTTTATATGAATAAATAATATTCTAGGAAATAAAGATTTCTAATACATGTATAAACAACATTCACACAAACGATATTCTCTAATCTTTTATTGAAAAAATACTTGATAGAAAATTTTATGTTTTTGAAACTACGAATTACATTATTTCAAAGTTTGCTTTGAGTATGTTTATATTTTTTAGTTTTTCAAATTTATCGGGCTATATGTACATCGTTTTACAATTGTGTATTAACATTTTTATACATTTCTTCCTTATTTTTTCAATAATTGCAATCACACATCTACTACTTACTTTTTATTATATGAATAAGTAATTTTCTAGGAAGATGAAGTTAAGATTTCTAATAAATGCATCAACAATACTCGTATACAAAGCATATTTTCTAATCCTTTAATGAAGAAGTAATTAATACAAAAATGTATGTTTTTCAAACTTGCGTTATCTAAATTACAAAGCTTATAATTTTTTGTATCTCAAGTTATAAATTCCAGAAGCAGCTTAGCCAGCTCTACTATCATATCGAACACGATACACAATACATGAATTATTTAATAACGCCATAATTAAGATGTTATATACCTATATTTAATACGTATAGATATTATTTATGTATCTGTTGCTGTGAATTAGAACACGAATATGTACTTTTTCATATCATCATCAAAGATTATTATTAGGCAAGCGCGCGGGCAGTGTTCAAACCGAAAAGTTAATATTTAATATAATCTCTTACACATTAGCACTTAAATTATAAAACATGAGAATGTTCTCATAAAATATGTTTTATAAAATATGCGTATGTATGTTGTGTAGAGTATTTCTTATAGTATAGCAACGAGAAATTTTTGGTATGGGTAATAATGAAACAATGAGCGCATGTAATTAACGAAATTTATTGCAATGTTTATATTTTGGGCGGGGGCGGGGGGTTTATATTGAAACGCCGCGCGTACGTGAGCGTTCCGATAAAATCCAAACGCGCTACCGCTGCTGATGATGATGATGATGATGTTGGCGATGATGAGTGGAATATTTGCGATAGCATATTCCAACATATGTTTTATTAAAATATTATAATGAAGTTTGATATAGTTAAATATTTGGCGAGTTAATTAAATAAACATATTGTTAATAAAGTCGTATATGTGTATGTGGATATATGGTGCGAGGTGTATCCTATGCTGCACATCGTCTGATAACAAACATCGGTCAGACACGCGTCCGTCCTTTATCAGCTTTTCACACTCGTTCTCTCTCTCGATGTATATACATATAGTATACGTATATATCTATATATTATGAAATCATATTATAAATGAGAAGCATCTCTTTTACAACAAACTCATTTTCATATATATGCGACATTTCATGATTGATATCCAAATCAATAAATTTGTGTTTGGCTTTGCGGAGAGGGATGACATAAGCGAAACGAAACGACGAGTGAGCGAAGATTGTGTATTTAATATCGAAACAGGAAACAGCAATCAAATTTAATGTCATTAAGTAAGAAATTGGTTCATGGATCGTGCTGCTGTTGATGTACATCGTCGTTTTGAAGGGCTTAATATTTGAAATGGTATTCAAATGAAGTAGCGCATAACTCACATCAGTCAGATCGCTCAACGAGCTTCTGACATGAAGCACCATATAATTGACAGTTGTAGATGTATTGCGCGGGGTTGCATCTAACCCTCAAAGGAATGCAGGACTGATCCATACACACAATGCCCCCGCTATTGACTACCTCTCCATCCAACTTCAATACCTCCGCCAGCACACTATTCTGATATTGAATTTTTTTTGCGTTATATACTCACTGACACGTCTGGTATGCGTGGAACGTCGCGGATGAGGAATTGCTGTCAAATGATGAGTTTTCAAACCTTGTCTTGGTCAGCTAAACATTTCTCATAATAAAATACCATATATTTATTCATTTTCACTCACCGACGACGATATTAAAGCTTTTATATCATTACATTCATTTCCCATTTCATTACATTTTTCTCATTGCTTTAATTCTTATTCTTGACAATGCGTTGTAGAAAACTAGAGAAATGCCTTGTAGGACAAAAAGATGATGATGACCTATGGACCAATATTATGAAAGTTTTATCCTTTGTCAAACAAAACAATGATAATAATTTTATTAATAGAATTATATTTTTTAAATATGTGTGCCATACTTCAATATGCTGAATAACTTATAAAAGTATTCAACAACTAGGGTAGCCGGTTGCCAACAGAATTGGCAAATAATTGTCAAACTAAATTGGAAACCAATCTATTTTTTATATTTGACTCCTTACTGTCAGTTTGACAATTATTTGATACTCAGCTATACTGCATGGCAAACCCGGGTGATAACTACATTGGAAAATAACTTATTTTTTTATATTTGACATGCTATTGCGCATTTAGTGATTTGCGGTTAACTTCATGCGTTATGGAATGACTGTAGCTTATTATCTGTATAATTTTTCATTATTAATTATTGATCTTGTAGTAATGGATTAAGGTAATATATATTTTAATCATTAAAATTATGTTCCAAAGAGAAATAAAATTAAAAATATTAATTAAAAACTTCCACAAGACTTAAAAGAATTCTTGTTAGAATTGAACTAATAAATAATTGTAGTCACATATTTTAGGTTAGGTTAGACTTGCTGTTTATATTGACAAAAAAGCGAAATATACCAGAGAACAATCTTCAATTCGACATATAGATGAAAAATATAGTTTAACTGGCACAGTTTATCTATAGATTTCAGGTACATCATATTTTTCTTATTTTTCTTATTAGGATTTACTGTTTAATAAGAAAATTCATTAGATATTTCAATTAGAATAGAATTATTTTGCAAAAATATTAAATAGTTTACTCAGCATGCTTTCGCAACAACACCAAATAAATAAAATTAATATTAATGTTATTGAAATTATTTATAAAATTATATGTTGTAGTTTAAAATAATCATAATCAATAATAATGTATATGTGTACGGTAGGCGACGCATGAAATTGCTTTTTTATTTAAATAACAAGCGAAAAAAAATTAAATGAAACTACAATTGTTTTTTTAGTTTGCCGTATACACATACACATATATAGTGTTGTAGTTTTAATAACTGAAAAGAAAGCTAATTACAAGCCGAAAATTTATATAATTACTAATCGTAGTGGTATCATATATTACAATGCACTATTTAATAAATGTACAAGCCACGGGCATGAAATTTTCGTTCTTTTTTTTTATTATACATGTGATTAATTAAAAGTTAAATACGTACATACGTGTAATAATAATTTACTCTGTCTGTCATTGTTGTTGCTAAGTAAACAAACATTGTAGTTCGTTCCACTTTAGAAAATGCCAACATACAAATTATTATATTAGAAGTTATATTATTTTTTTACGTAAAATTAAACACAATTTATATGTTTTCGGTTGTATTTTAATTATGCGAGCATAATTACCATGCTAGAAAATCGGTTCACTTAGAACAAGTGGTGATTTATTACGAAATAATCAACAAGAACAAAAAAGTATAACAAAGGAAGCGAAGCGCACGCTCACATAGGCGGATGGATAAAAGATATAAAGGAATATAAAAAATATTTTGTTGTTTTGTAGTAGTGCGCACGCGGAAAAATATTTTTCTTTATTGAAGCAGGAATAAAAAAAGTTTTCTATAAACAAATGCGCCTAGTAATAATAGCATAAAAGAGGGACGAATGTCTGCGAGTAACAAATGTCTTGGGTAAACATGTGGTATATGAGATTGTCTCGTTGACTCGGCTTGTTCGATATGAAATCATAACGAGAGCAGTGCAAATACGAGTTTCTAATTGAAATCTGGACTGGTATTGACCGTGCAAACACTTGTCCACTATATACGCGATCAATCGTTCTGATGTTCATGAAAACGACTTGTCTGTGTGGATATAACTCGTGTGTGTGTGTGTACTTTTTCTTCAAAAAGATCCGATCCGTTACGCTTTTACTGCGTTACTTTGTTGCTTTTGATGAGTTTGCTTCTCATCATAAACGAACGATGAAAGTCCTTTTTTATTACATTTCTATATATATTTATTACTATTATTATCATTATTATTATTATTAAACCCAAACTTATTGATTGCGCAATTCACACTCTAATCATTATTTCTTCTCTGATTAATTATGTTTTTCGAAATTTGCATTTTATTAATATTAATATTTTGCACAAATTAAATTCCATTATATTTATCTTATGCCTTTATCGTAACGAACATAACCTAATAGACTTTCTATTGAAATAGTTTTAAAAACTGTCATTATTCTACTCGAATTAATACTGCCACTACTGCCAACTGCTCGAAAATGTTACTAAATACTACACAGTTTACGTTTATTTACAATAGTTTATAGGTTATGTTCGTTATGAACAAGTTTTCTGTCCGGTAAATGCCAGTGACTTGAAAATGGGTATTAGATGAGTATATTATAAATCTCTATAAACTATGTTTAAATATTGATTATTACCATTACAGGAAGTTGGAGAAAAATATTGGCTAGTAGTACAATGGACCTGGTGGTGTAATTATGACGAGTTATCGCTGTACTTCATACTAAAAGTTTGTTTTCATCATAACTTTTACTTCGACCGAATTTATTGATGCAAGTATAATAAGCATTTTTTTAAATAAACTATTTCTTCATCGATTTTCTTCTGTCAATTGATGCAATTGTGTATAAAGAGTATTATTTTTTGTAATTTACAAATCATTGATATCTTCTTATTAGAAATGTTCATCCATATACCAGATGTTGAAAATCTGTAAAGGGTTGTTATCACAATCAGCTATAGTCCATACTTGAACCACTTATTGAATGTATTTTACCCTTATTATTTACTCTTTCCTTTGTACCTATAATTATATTTTTATTAATTTACTTTCATTTAATATTTTTTGTTTCAAGTAGGATGACTATTTTATTATGTAAATTGAAAATCGATCAATTATAACACGTACTGTAGCAATTTTACGACGCATAATTAAAAATACCAAAATTTAAACAATAAGTTTTATGTGTGTTGATGTTGTTGAAATAATGTGTTGTGGGTGAGTTTGAATATAGTAAATTTAATGTTAAGTCTATTGATTAACTAAATTTTATTGTTATTGGCTTTCTGCAGGTCTTAAAACTCTATTTATAATTTCCAAATAAATAGTTTTCAAATCGTAATGGTTGCGCTAAATATAAAAATAGTCGTCGGTTTGACGGTTGAACAGATTAAACTAATAGTTATTGTGTCTACCATTATCGCAATCAATCAATAAATTTAATTATGCGACAAGCATTTTTTTATTGACTGGTTATATTTTGAATATTGTGAATAGGGTATTATGTTTGTCTATAGTAATATGAATTGCACATTTTATTAAAATAATAATGCGCTGATGATAAGTTATCAATATTTGCATTGTAAAATCAATATGAGTATTGTTTCGAATTGTGTTTAAGAGCTTTTAATACCGTGGTGACGGTTCTGTCCCGGGCGTCCCGACGCGTGTCCTACACATGTAGAGCACTGTACAATTAATGTCGGATGTAATGCACGAGCAGCGGCTTTGTCTCCGGTTGTTTATGGCTTATTGCAGTCGATATAAAAGCTATTGATTCGGAACGATTACATGGCTAGTCGTGCCTCGGACTGATGTATGCGAGCTTTCGATGAGCTTTATGGCTCCAGACAATTTTCCATAGCAAATCATTCGATATACTATACTCACTCCTCGCCGCTGCTCATATCTTACTACACTCTACTACACAAAGTCTTGATAAATTATCCTAATAAATTTCGCTCAAAACTGCAATTGTATTCCATTTCCTGCCACTGATTTCGCCATCCACGCAACAACAACAACAACAACCAATGTTTAATTTGCGAGGAAAGAAGTGTGTATTGTGTCATGTCCTCATCTAACACACACATTCCATAGATTGAATATTGTTGCGTAGTATTTGTTATTATATCTACATATGATGTAGAAGCAAAAAAAAACGAACACACATTCACACAAAAATAAGATTTTAGAGTTAACACAGTATCACTAAAATTGTTAATTGTGCTTATATAGAACTTATTAAACAGTTTTTGTATTACATTTTTTAGGTTAATATGATTATTCCACTATACGACCATGTTAGAGAGCTGGGATGAGACAACCAAACCAAAATTATATTGACACAGTGCGTTGCAATTGTTTATCACTAAAGTGGTCCATGCAACAACAACAATCAATGTTTAATTTGCGAAGAAAAATATGTGTATTGTTATGTCCTCATCTAACACACACATTCCATAGATTTAATATTTGTATCTATCTAGATATGATGAAATAGAATGAAAAAAAACTAACACGCACATATACAACGAATAAAAAACGCTTTAGGTATGAAAGGCATCATCATAAAACTGTCTTCTCTCGAAAATGTGCATTGAAACTTTCGCATCCGCATCCTGTTAAGTTTCCGTCTTTAAAATTCCTCCTATAAATATAAAAGGCGAGCAGATGAGTGTCGAACGAGGAAAACTTTGTACGAACTACGTGTATCGTCACGCTAAAAAACAATATGTGGGTGTATGTGTATGTGTGTGCGTTTCACTAACTACTTGTCGTATCACATTTTTTTCTCTTCTAGTTGTGTATTTCACCCATACAATTGGGATTTATTTAAAGAACGCCTTTTTTGCCATCGCCAGCGCGTTGTTGAATTTGTCGCGCAGCAGAGATGTATTTACAGAGTGTGTGTTAGACTTTATGATTTGTGTGGTGTTGCGGGCGCTGACATTTTTTTGCATTTCCTTTTACTTGACCTTACACAAGTCGCTCTAAGTAACAATGCGATAAGTGCAATACGTCATAGTAGAACATATGTCTATGATTTTATGGCCCTATGCCTGCTAACCGTAACTAATCGAGCACGGTTCTGTTCTTGACAATCCTCGCATGAATTATTCACGCGGTACGACTGTGAATCGGTCGAGTCAGGCGATCGCCGTTCATTGCAATTAGACAATAGTCGACAGATTTAATATTATGGATTGGGCATTTGTATTCCATTCGAATTGGATCCTATTGTTTTTCGACAAACTTATGAGATAGACTTTTGTCATATTAGCTTGTCCATGTCATAATTTTCTTAATAGCTCGCCCAGTTTATTATACAACTTAATACAACAAACTGCATGCGTTTTTTTTTTCATTTTCTTGTTTTTTATTTTTGCTTCACGATTTATGTACCTACTACCATCATCTAATAATAATGCTGACGATATGAATTTTTGATGTTTCGCACACACTCGCAACAACGATTGTGTAATGGAAAACAATTTAGAAATTGTTTCTTACTTAAGCTTTCATGTTGATTATTGTGTTATTACATGTGTGGGTAAATGATTTTTATTGTAAATATTTCCTGCTTTAATTAATCATTATTATTGTATTGATAGTGAGTAAAACGTATTATGTATTGTGTAGAATTTATTATTCTGCAATTAAGATGAAAGAAGAAAAAAAGTTATTAATTATTATATGCCTCATTATCCGTACCTTATATTGTCTGTATAATTCTAGAAAATTTCTGTATAAGTAAATGGGAGGTTAATATTTCATCTATAGATACAGTGATACCTGGAATTAACGAATATTGATATTAATCAACTTTTCGGTAAACGATGTTATTAAGACTTTTCTAACAAATTTTATTTCAAGATTTAAATATTTTTTATAATGTATCTATTTTTTTAACAACTTTTCTTACTAGATATTTTGCTACTATAGAAAAATGCTGGGGACCAGTACAGAGAAGACATATCAAAATTATAACAATCTTAGATACAACTTTCTATTGTCATTTGATATAGGTTAGTAAAAACCATTGTATATAGCATTTTTTGGTAAAAATGTTTAAGAATAAAGCATTGCCACACTTGTTTTTTTTGGGTGGAAATGTTAGGAACATTTAGGAATACACAGAATACAGCATTCCTAATCTCACTAATGACAGAATTAAATTGATTATGAAATTGAAAAAAATTTTAAATGTCATCAAGTTAATAGAACATTAGCGATTTAATTATGAAATCGGCTCTAAGTTTGTTAATCGAGGTATCACTGTACATACTGTATGATTTAATTAAGAAAGATTTGATAAAAGAGATGAAATTATCGAAGTTATGGGCTAATATTCGAAGCAATAATTTTTGAGTACACATATTTTAGAAAGCGCCATTCGACTGTGTATAAACGTTTTGTTTTACTGGCAGTTTATGTTAAATATAGATGATTGTGCTTAAGCATTTATGCATACAACAAACAAGAAGCGCCAAACACATTTACTATAAACATATACAGCAGCAGCAAACGCGAAAGTCTGTGAAGCTCGTAAAATTCAGCAGAGACCATGAAATGCGCTTAATACTAGACATGGTGTTAGGTCGTAGTGAAAACTAGGGAACATCTAATATTGTTTGCAGTTCTCACTGCATTATAATCTTTATTTACATACACGCATTATCCACATATTTATTTACAGAGGCAGCCCCACACCACCATTGTTTGGTTGTGCCTCTCGCACATTTTTAATGCCACCACCTTTTGTACATAAAATAATTTATACAATTCAACAAAAAAATAAATCATTTGGTAGAAAACTCAATTGTTTTAGCGCGCAAACACTTTCTACTACTACTACATGTATCACACATTGGCAATTAAGAAAAAAAAAGTTGGCATATAGAGTAATAAATCTTTGTTAATATATTTAATAACTTGTTCATGTCTTTCATCACTACCTCATTAGTTTAAATTCAATGCAAATACCGTAAGATTATTTCTTGCTGTTGTGAATAATTTATTTGTTTATTTTTAAATTTGTTCAATGCGCCTATTAAATCAACTAAACTATATTTATTCATTACTGATCAGGCTTTTACAAAAATTATTAATTTCTTCGTAATACGATTATCGGTAATAAAATTACATATAAATTATTTTTTTATATTGCGATTAAGTCAATTACCGCGGCTATAAATGCTTGTCGTATTTAAATAAATAATAACTCATATTTATCGTTCAACTTTTTTAATTAAATTTTGCTAAATGTATGTAGATATATTTTAATTTTTAACGGTTTGCTATTGCGCCGCATAAACAGGCGATTATTTAGAATTTTTCGTACTAATCCAATTCGAGAATACAATATATAAATGACATTTTGCTAAATGCGCTTTTATAGAACCGAAAATAAACCGCAGAGATCACAACACAATAATTCTCTCGCCTTTTCTCTCTCGTTATTTTTTTTTTTTTTGAATGATGTATTAGATTTGTTTACATTACGTGTGATTTAGTATAGAATTGGGATTTGCAGATGTTACTGTTCGTATGTGTGGTTGGCTATTGTTACTTCTTGTTCAAACATTTTAGAAATTTAAGAATAAATCACGAATCACAAACATTTATCTTTTAATAGTTTTATTTATTTAGTTCGATTTGTCGTTGTTGTTGTGTCTTGAGGAGTGAAATTCAGACGGGAAAATGCTCGGCAAGAAGACTATATCGTTGATAAATCATTGAATCATCAAATTCGTTTTATAGTTTTATATTGTTTTTTATATAGTTTTCCAACTATTTCAGCTTTATAAGTCATGTTTTAAACCAATAAGATATGAAAATAGATTTTTAGGAGCAGTGGCGGATTTAAGCCTAAGGGGGGCTGATTTTACGACCATTAGCACATTTTTTGGAAGCTGGATCAATTTTTACATATTTGCAGTTACTTAATACTTTGATTGTTTTAAACTTTAGAAAATTGAGACGTAAGATAGAAAAGAACAATTATGAGTATATCTTTTTGACATTGATAAATCTACTCTGCGTAAATAATTTTACACCACCTGTGTATTAATCCGCCACTGTCCAAAAAGTTTCAACTATATTTGGCCCTTTAAAAATTTGTTGCTAAATATGATACAAGCTCGGAGTAGTAATTTTTCGCTAATCTTCTACAAAACTTTTAGTCTTAATATTATATTAAATATAATCAATTTAATTAAAAGAAACACGATTAAAGTCGAAATTGAAAAAAAAATGAATACGAGCTTATTACCCTAGCCAACCTTATATACGAAGTGCTACGATTTAATATTATTATTTTTTATTTTTAATAAGCAAAGTTAATCCGAAAATCAAAGCGCTTTCATTATTATATTATTTTCCATCTCTGTAGTGTTTAAACATTCAAACTTTTATGTTCATTAAAATGAGATTATAAATATAAACGGCGAAGGCGCACGATTAAATTTTTATGTAAATAAAATAAAAGGGAAAACGTTGCTGCTCTACTGCTGGTGCTGTTGAAAATCTACGACGACGAATAATTAAAGTAGATAATAAATAATTTACAGTGCCATCATGACCACTTACGTAAAAATCTGTATTTGGTAAATTATAAATGCTAAATGGATATTTATCACGAGCGGAGCGCGTTTGCTCGTGAAGGCAAAAATCTGGCATGCACCTCCTTTTTCTAATATCCGCTGGCGCGAAAAACGGCGACGCACTGGCACATACCACCCCCGCGCCAATATAATGCCTCCATGTTTTTGTATATCTATATCGTCGACGACCAACGAAATTAGTCAAGTGCCGCGTCGCCTTTAATTGTCCATGTTCATAATTCATTTACAGAGCGCAGGAGCATAAGGAAATGAGAGCGTTTTATTTTTTTTTATTTTTGAAAAAGGTCATTTTCTCATCCTAAACGCATATGTACGAAAACCCTTATGCATTTTAAATAATACAAAAATAAATTCAATGGGATTCACTCGACATCGGCCAGATTCAGCAACATGCTTGTGTTGTCACGAACAGTTTTGATCATTTTTCAATGCTCTCTGACTTTACTACATGCACTTGCTTTTAACTTATTGCCTTATTATTTATAAATCTTCATAATTATTCCATTCCTTCACTCTCACACTGAATATTCCCTCAAAAATATATATAACTAATCAAGTTTTTTCAGAAAATTTTCTCATCACCACCACTGCTGTTGACAGATCGCGATAAATAAATAATTACCAGTTCGATACAAATGTGCCAACAAATTGACATTTCCTGTTATTAGAAGAAAAAAATAAGATTCTAAATTTAATCTGCAATCAATAAAATATTAGTCAAATTAAATGATTCAATTATTTATCAACTAAATAAATAAAGAACTAAAAAAAATGCGTAGGAGGATTGAAAGTGCAAATAAGGGACTAAATGCAAGATGGTTAAGACTAGAAGATGACGTATTTTCTATTTCCTTGTAATTAAAGTGAGTCTGATTTTCCGTAAAATATGATATGAATATAATTATCTTATCAATTGCGGTGACTAAATAGTTAATTTCTAACATTTAATGAATAACAAATTAAGATGACATAAATTAGATCAGATTAGATTGAATTTAACTTAGATTCTGTGCAATTTTGTAACCCGTGATATAGAAAAAGTTGTCTACTGTATGACTTAAATGACCTTACGAGATGATTTAAGTAGGTAATCGCAGTTTTAGACTTCTTTGTGATACAGCTAGTTGCAAAAATTGTTATCTACGTTAAGATTAGATTGAAATTAAGTTAAATGATCGATTAATTTAATATTTCTGTGGCCACATTCAAAATTTTCTACACACAATCTGCAAATCTCCTATTTTTGCTCAATTCTGTTCATTTGTTTATTAAAATTTGTTTGCGAATTAGTTTAGCTCTTAAATCTGACCGGCGATATAGAAAAAATTGTCTACTGCATGATTTTGATTTGCGGTCACAGTTTTCGACTTCTTTGTGAAGCGCCTTGATTTTGATATCAAGTTTGCCTATTTATTAAAAAGAATACTTAGGTATATTAGATCGTACGCCTTCATACAATTAGATATTTATATAATTACAATGCGTAATTCCATTATGATAATTTTGAAACGTACATAACAGGAAACTGAGTTTAATTTACTGTTATGAGATCTTACAAAGTTATTATATTACATTCATACACCTTATACACCTGCTTATAACCTTTCATGTTACGAGAAAAATATGAATATATACTTTTTTTATTCATATATAAAATGTACTCATATGTACGATGCAAAATTTATTACATTTATGATAATTGTATTACAAAATGTAAGGGAATATTTTGCATCTACTATACGTATGTACGTACGAGTACGAGTAGCATAATATTTAATGAAAAATACATACACTAAACGCATATTTATCAATATCAATTTTCAAGATTAAGGATAAATGCAAGGCCTACGTATGTAATTTATTAATTTGAAGTAGTGAAGGAAATGAGGTCGGTTTTAAATATCACGAAACACTTAACAATTCAACAAATTGAAAATTGCATGAATTATTATGACAACTTGGCTATAAATTTATATTATTATTTATTTAATGTATTATATTTTAACAACACAACAACACAAAAATGCCTTTCTAGATTATACATATATACCCATATTGATTAAATTCATTTTTAATTGAAACACCTTTAAAGTACATTCATAAATATTAATAAGATTAAGTTTTCAGTCGAACGAACCTATTACACTAAATGCACATATGTCGTTGTAGACATAAAGAAATATTGAATTAATTCAATTCACTATTGGTTTTTTAATATGTATATTTTTTGAAAATCTGCTTTGATTTTAGTCCAAAAAAATGTACGAACACGTATTATTTAATTTAGTGTTGTTTATACACACATACAAGGTGTTCCAGAATATCTGTTACATACTTATAGAATAAGTAGAAAACATCACTATTAAATAACAGAGATTGCCAACAATGTTTGTGAATTCATATTATTGGTGTTGTGAAGGAAATCATGATAATGGACACAATTTTGAAGATCCTTTGTGATGCAAATGATGATGAATGCAGCAGCTAGCTACATTGCATTCACGATTTTGTCTTTTTGTGGGA
Source organism: Adinopsis sp. GC000173 (assembly GCA_030264715.1). Lineage (NCBI taxonomy): Eukaryota > Metazoa > Arthropoda > Insecta > Coleoptera > Staphylinidae > Adinopsis > Adinopsis sp. GC000173. The sequence goes on from JARJDW010001192.1 coordinate 15,554, forward strand.
TTTGTAAATTTGGCTGTGTGTTGTTATTACTTTTTAAACCGTGTTAATACAATAAAAAATAGTTGATAAGATCTCTGCAAAAGTAGGTGTCATTGTGCCTCTTTAACATGTAAAAGGTAGAATCTTACGCTTCCAAACGTGTGTTTAAGTTATTGTGGTACTTAATGCTGTCCTCCAGATAGGCTAGAGGTTTGTATCTGATATTTTTGTACAGTTTGCAAATTTTTCTTATTAATTACTCACATCTAATAATACTACCTAGATTATAGCAATAAAATGAGATGACATTATATAAACAAATTACTATTCATACAAAATAACTGATAACTTTGTAGTAAGTAGTAGTACAGTAAATTCATGTCGCATAGATGCTATTTCGAGTGATGCACACAATTTTCAATACTTTTTCGAGACATAAAAAATTTGCAAAACATAAATTGTTTTCTGTAAAGAGCTACACTGCTTTCGTTACAGTGTCTTTGCAAGATGTTTTGTTGTCTAAATACCTATTACTATTAGTTTGCGAACTATGTTGATGCAATTTAATGGTGGAAAAACTAAAAAACCATTGATAACATTTGTAAAAGTAGTTATTTCGCGTCTCTTTAAAGACGTGAGATACAGTTAGACATTTGCACCTATTGGTTATGTTAAACGCTATTACAGCACTACCTTCCACCTACTCTTGAACTTTATAAAACATATTTTTATACATTGTATTATATATTTATACTCAAGTATTAAATTAATTTATTATATAATTCTTTGTTGTGTTTTAGGACACTTTACATATATCTATATCTAGTATTAAACCAAATAATCATTGATTTATTACAATTTTTCAAACTGCCTTTATTTTAGCAAAATATGAGATAGTAAAGAATGCATATTATATAATCTAGCATTTTAACAAATTGTTATATATTTCTTCATTTATGAATAATGTTTAAATAAATATTATCTGTTCTCACACTTAAAATACATAAATTAATTAGTTTAGAAAGCTTCATTGATGTATAACATACACGAGTATAGAGATATAACAAATAAAGTTGTTTATGTAACTTGTAACAATTATACATATATTTCATATTTTCTCATATAATAACAAATGATTTATTAAACTCTCTAAAAATTGATATTATATGTTCAACATGTTGTAAATATTTTAAGCTATATAAACTTGGAATTGCTATATTAGTTTTGTTTTTGGTTTTAATCCAAGGATAAACCATTTCATTCGCTTTGTTTTTTTTATATTGAATTATGCATAAACATATATACATACATTCAACCATCAGAAGCCTTTTAATTAGTCCCAACAACCGAACGAATTCATTTATTGTAAATTAAACAATTTAAGAATTTAGCCAACGTCATGATTGTTAACAAAATTATTAAATAAGTTAACAGATGTTTTGATTACACATGTTCAACAAAGCCTAGTAAATCAAATTTTTACAAAATTCTACTTCATGCTTTTTAAATAATCACAGTTTTTTTTACTCGTATTAATATTTATAAGCTATTATTAAAACGAAAACCGTTTTTTATATAAGTCAATTATCTTAACGTAAGCCAAAAATGAATATTTAAATATTTGTGTGAATGCAAAGCAACTAATTATTACACGAGTGAGAGTTAATTTTCATTTTTATTTTTTCATATATTTATTAGCAAATTCACATTAGAATATCACGCAATTGCAACAATATTAAAAAAATAGTTTTTTTTTTGAAAGTTCAATTACATGTAAAATAATTGTAGATATTTCATCAGTACGTTTTATGATTAATTGTAATGAATTTCTCACAGTACACAAATTTAATTAATTCAAATAAATACAAACATTATACTAAAAAAATAAAGGAAAGAAATATAACATTATTCGTATAGTATGAAGAATTATTATAAATAATTTACATAATTTTAAAGGCTACACGCATGTAAATATCTAAACAACAATAAATGAAACTAGTACTATAATCTCAAGAAAAAAAAATTATTATTACTCTCACGTTACAACAGCAACAACAAAAAATGTGCTGCGATTTTTTCATCACCCACATATAGTCACTTACATTCACATATGTATTTTTATTTAATGAGATTTTATATACAAATGATAATTAATTCCTTGAGCAAACTGTAATTACTTTATTTCTTCCATCGCTTTATCATATTTTAACAATGCAATGGTATAAAGTATAGTATATTTTCTTTCCTTGTCTCTTTCTTAGAATTCGCACAACAACATCATCAAAAATTATAATTAATATTCGACTTTCACATGAGTGGAAATATTGTACGTATATTTCGAAAAATTGGGTAAAATCTAATTCCATTTTCATCATATCGTATATGTGTGTGATTGTGTTTTAATTGAAACATAAAAATGCGATTATAGTAACAGATTAATAACTCAATTGTATTTAAGAAAGAACCGTGAAAGTATTTTACACCTGAGTAACATTAACAAAATATGATGTTAATGTTATAAAACAATAAACTAACATTAAAAAAAAGAAACCTCTTCATTTACATTCTCGAAAACAAAATTATTGGATGTAAGATTTTTTTTGAGAGACTTAATAGATTTATAATTACTCGCCTCACATAGAAGAAACATCCCAGTACACATCTTAACACTTAGTAAATTACATCTAGATTTCTTTGGCAATGCGTTGGTAATATTTGAAAAAGTTAGGTTATTGTTTATTTGCTAATTTAATTGCTATAAAAAAATTAATATTTAATGGATTTCTAATTGTTTTTTACTAAGACTATACTATCTGAAATCTATAAATAAAATCATAAGATATTTTTAGCAATTAATGTCACCTGAGAAATTACGGTAATTTTTCAAATATTTAAGCGTAGATTGACAAAATATTACCAAAAAAATTCGTTATCTTACATCTGATCACTTTATAAGATGATTTCAATAGATTTTTAAGATTGTTTATCAATTTTCAAACATGCCGTTAATAATTTACGTTTGATTATCGAAAAATGAAATTAGTATTAATTTGCCAGCAATATATTGGTATTAAAGAATTAATCAATTATTTATTTAAAATACAACTGAATTTTCACAAATAATTTATTTAATTCTTGATGGAAAAAATACTAAAATTCAGTGAAAAACATTCTAAAAACACTAAAATTTATTGAATTGATTGAAAAAACACTAAAATTCTGTGAAAAACATTGAAAAAGTAATAAAATTCAGTGCAAAACATTGAAAAAACACTAAAATCCAGTGAAAAATATTGAAAAAACACTAAAATTCAGTGCAAAGCATTGAAAAAACACTAAAATTCAGTAAAAAATATTGAAAAAATACTAAAATTCAATGAAAGACATTGAAAAACACCAAAATTCAGTCAAAAACACTAAAATTAAGTGAAGAATATTGAAAACACTAAATTTTAGTGACAAACACTTGGAGTATTTCATTTCTTATCCGTAATTTACATTTTTTGCACAATTTTGAAAATCTGCACCAATAATCTAAATATGATAATTAAAAAAGTTTTACTGTTTCAAACATTTAATATTAATTATCTTTATTGTTTATTTGCCACTTTATCGCAATCAAATTTCTGCAATAATTTTTAAAATATATCTATTTAATTGTATTTTGATCAAATTCTATGAATTATTCATGCGCCTTTATTTAATTGTCAGCAATAAAAAAACATTCAATGAATAATTAATTCTGCGTTATTTTTTTATTGATTGAACATAATTATATGCTCACTCCAAATTAGTTGTTGTAAAAGATAATTTATTTTTATATGTTTTCGTCAAATTAATAACTTAATTGTTTGTGTGCGTCTGTGAAAGCAATTTACACATGAGCAATATTAACAAAATTAACAGCAACACACAAATAAAATAACGAAATCAAATGAAAAAATCTTAACATCTTTATACATTGTTGGTATTTTTTTCTCTATATCGTACTTTGCTCATGAATAATTAGAAGTTTTGTTGCTTGCTATTTATAAAATCAATTAACATTTCATTATTTGCTTACGCTTGTAATTATTAGCTTATAAGATTGATATCTTATATAGTTTGTGAGTTACATTACTCTGCACATTATTATTACTTTTTATTCATTTTCGTTATTAATATACATAAGTACATAAAATATTATATAATTTACACACCATGATACGCACTTATAATTAGTCTTTATTGCCTTTATACATTTATCCGTCTAGCAGGAGTTCTTGTTCGTTTTATAAACAAGAATTTAACTAATTTTTAATGCTTTTTTACTCTCACTTGACGTTTCCATGCCTAATCAAGCCAATTTATCTTTATAAAATAGAATTTTCGTCGCAAATGAATTATTATTATTATTAACTGATATTTTCTAATAAAAACGAATTGTCATCGCTCAATCACGTTCAATTACATTCACCTATTTAAGTGAGCGCAATCATTCTACCTGGTACAACTAATTAAGCCACTAAATCAATTTATGCCACTTTACACGCATATTTAATTTATCTATAGGTAGTAAACAAATAAGAAATTTGTTTTAATTACATGTTGCGTAATTTAATTAACATCGTTTTCCTTGTTTTATGCAAAAATGTTGCGGATTTATTATTGTTAGACGCGTATATATGCAGATAGACACATCGTACACACACACAGGATGTTGGAAAAATATAATTTATAGGTTTTTTATTGTTTGTTTATTATGAGATGAATATCTTGATGATATTAAAAAAGGATTTGTGCAATGCCATAACTATCTTGTACTAAAAGAATTATATTAATATTAGATTATGAAAGAGCTTTATGTCATCTTATGATGACTAATTAAAATTTATCTGAAAACACCCAAGTGGCGTTTTTCAAAAAAAAAAAATGTTAACATTAATCATAATTCATCCTTACAAAACTGTAAAGTATCGATCCCATTTATTTATCCTTGGCTGCTAACTTTTTTTTTAATCTTTACTTTAACAAACAATTGTTAAATTATTTATTTGCTTTTGCAGCGCGGATAAAAACTTTATGTAAATCATCTAGCGGAAGAAGAAATTTTATAAAATTATCTAATATATATCTAAGCATACTTCCGCTACGTTGATGCTTTCAAAAGAAAATATTTTCTTTTATTACATCTCGAAATTAATTATGTGCGTGCAAATGGTTTAGTTAGATATTTTATCATTTCACCAAGCGCCATAAATCAAACATTCTCATTAAATGTTGCTAAGAAAATATTGTTTGTGGTATACTATACTACTGTGTCCAAGAAGTAAGACTAATTTTGAATTTTATTGGCCCAGGTAAACCGTACATCAATTATATTTTTTTTATAACTTGTAAGCATTGTAATAAACATCTCTAACAATTTTCACATCAAAACATTCATTAGTTTTTATTTTACTGCAAATGTTATACGACGCTAAAAGTGCATGCGGCAATTATTACAATATTGAGCACAAAAGTTGAATTAAATTTTGTTTGAGAAATAAAAATGTTCAGAATTTTGCAAAAAATCTTCTGGTGCCATGTTTTGTCAGAAAGCAATACTTACAACTAGTGGTATCAGTTAAAAGAAAGTCGAAACGGATTTGAAGATGAAGAACGCTTTGTACGAGCATCAACCCTTGCCGACATCAAGAAAACCAAAGAAATAATATAAAAAAATATGTCTGTTCGGAACTTGCTGGTATGTTGAAAGAGTTTGCCAATATCATTTTGGAAGATATTTTGGGCCTAAAACTTGGAAATTATTGACTAATGCCATAACGTTGGCAATTTGTGACTTTATCACCAAAAATCCTGTGAATTTATCTTATTTAGTACCGTATCACTTATAATTATCCTAGAATTTTATCAATTTGACATAGAAATTTCTTCTCCAAAATAAATTTGAAAATCTATAACAAAAAAAAAACAACCATCAAAACTAATTTTTATTTTTATTGTGTTATATTAATTTGAAAGAAAAGTTACAGAACAATATCAATATTGATTATTTTTTCTGTTTCTGTTATGTGGTAGAAATTAATTTGCATTCATATTTAATAACTAATAAGCGCGGTGAATATGTATTATTAAATCAATCGCACAGAGAAAAAAAAACTGATTTGAACTGTCTATCTATAAGTCAATTTTAGATAGATTTGAAAACATCACTACATGATATGTTATTTGTAAACAACAACAATACAATGTCGTTTATCTAGCTAATTACATTCATTTACATTGTTGACAATTTTAATTTACATGAATTATTTATTTATTTCGTATATATGCGAGCTTGTGTATAGTTGTATTTGTACATATCTATTATATATAACAAAAATTATCTAGTTTTGCCTTGATTGTGATTATTGTATTATATTCAAAGTAAGTGGATTAATGAATACCGTATTTATAGTATTTAATTTGGTAAATTATCCAAGCAAGAAATAGCTATTTCCCATTTATTGTTATGGAAAAAATAGAGAAGCATTATTATTACAGAATTTAAACTAAACAATTTTGCAGCAATTAAGAATAAATATTATGCAAATTTTGCCACAATTTGTAAAAAAACAGTTAAAATATATTTTAATAGAGCAAACGGAAAGAAAAACGTAAACTGATTATTGCATTGTTCATTCATTATTAACAAACATGTCGTGTGTGCATAAAAAAAGCTCAACAACAAAACAAGAGATTGATATCTTCGCTACTCTCATAGTTTTCTATCAATTAGTAAAGTAATTAGCGGAAAAGTTTAAAACTCATTTCCATATATATACGTATGTGTATACACATAAATATAAAAAATAAAGATTATAATTATTTGAAAAGTACACAATAACTGTTATAAATCATACTATAACATTGCTTAATGTGAGAGAATTTATCATTATTATTAACAATTTCAATATAACTTTAAACAAAAACGCACATATGACATAAAAAGAAAAGTAACTAGATTTTTTTCCTTCAAATAAATCTACACCATATAATATATCTGTATGAAATATCATTTCCCAACAAATGTATACATATATAGGTAGTATACCTGTACAAAACAACAGTTTGTGATTGTTTCCTTCGATTTAAAAGAATACGATGATGTATCTTCTTATGAAATGAGTGCTGTAGTATTATATATACAATTGCTGCTTTAACACTAAATTCAATTTGTCGCATAAAATTGAAAATAGAAAGTAATAATGTTTTACCTATTTGTATAACATCAAGTGTCAAGGTAATCAGCCAAAAAAATAATTGAATCAATGAAATGAAAAAAACACAATTACTAATTTACACAAAATAAATAGTGTAATGAAATATATTAATTTCTAAAATATAGGTATGTCAAAGGCCGTCAACTTACAACAAATTTACATAATTTTCACTTTTTTACAAATAAAGCGTGTTTAATTTTTCATTTATAGAAATATCGAAATATGTGTTATGTATTATATTTAGTTAAAATTCAATTTCTTGGTTTGTTTTATTCACTTAATGAATAATTAGCCATGTTACTGTGATCTGCATTAAAGTTCTTCAAATCTATTGAAGGTAGCTCCATAAAGAAATATTGAAATTGGGAATTTTCCAAATCTATTGGAGGAGTAGGACCACATAAGAATATAAAAAAAGTTATGAGGGCAAAAACATAAAGAATTTTGTTGATAAATAATGAAAAATTAAAAAAAAAATCCTTAGACTACATATTAATATGAAATTGTATTAGCACTATGTGTTTAAAGATTTCCTACTTATAGTTTAAATACCTCTACATACTAATAAGCTATAATTTTAAGTCGTATTAAATTTCAATTTTGTATAAATGAAAATTAATTTTGTTCATTATTTTAATTCATTCAAATACGCATTTTATTCATTATTAGGCAAGTGGCGTGATTTAAATAAGTAAAAGTAGAGAAAGTAAAGCGTCAAAGCATAATTTGTTAAAAAGACAATTACAAATTTACCCTAAATAAATAATAATCACGACATATTTCAATAGAATATTTTAATTTTTATAATATACATGTCGTATAGGTCAACTTAACAAACACACAAAAATAACATGTTACAATTTTACATGTTTTTCACTTTTTTGAATAAAATTATTTTTTGATATCATATTTTTGCTGCATTCTATGCAGATTAATTATTTTTGTGTATAAAAACATATACGTGTATATTAAATACATCAAGTGTCAAGGTAAACCCCCAAAACCTAGTTTATTAAAAAAATAATTTGGCACAAATTTACACAAAATAGTTCAATGAAATATCGTAGGTCATACAAAAAGTAACAATTTTATATAATATTCAATTCTTACAAGGAATGTCATAATTTAGCTTTACACACAATAGTTTAATGAAATATTTATTCAAATATACATATGTAATCTAAGGGTTCATTTCAAGAATTTTAATAAGTAACATTAATATATTGTCTAATTGTACTCTTCTTCTTAAAATGGCTTGGACGTAAATAAATAAATAAATATCAGGTCTAAAGGAAATTTCTTTCTCTTGTCTTTATTAATATTTATTTTACACTATTACATCTATCCTTAGTTAAGACCTCTTGCAAACATAATTTCAATTTTTAAATATAGATTTTTTTTAACTTTTGTAGGCTAATTTACATGTTCAGAATAGACATTGCCTCAACTCTACACTTTGGTATTGTATATTGGTTTAAATGTACAATTTATCAAAAAAAACTGTTAAAAATGTAATATATGTGTCGCCGACCCCCACATATTTGACTTAAAAGCTGTTTAAATAAAAGTTTACAATTAAAAAAAATTGGTGCGCAATGATGTACAGTAACAATGCAATAGATAGTAGTAATTTTTGTTTGAAAAATTGGTATTATCTGATTTATTACCATTGTTTTATTTCTCAAACTGACAGAACTTTCTAGTAGAGCTAATATTTTACAGCTCAAGCAATATTATCGTAAAATAATTATTAATTCTTAAGGAATAAAAATGAGTTTTGATGATTGTTTTAATTTATGCGAATGCATATTATCTATCTACAATAGTAATAATAATTGTTATTAAGAAAATATCATAATTTAAATATATCAAGTAATTAGTTTTGGAACAAAGCGTATTTTCATTTTCATTAATTATCAAAAGAAATAAGCATAAAATTACAGTTTGAACATTTGAAAAATTTTCCTCCATACTGGTACTAATAAATAAAAAAACCATAAAGCATTTCCCAACAAATACATACTATTATACGTATGTATATGATGAATAACAAAGCACAAAAACTAAACAGTTACGCAAAGCTGATTTTTTTGTTGTATTATTATTAGATAGAACATGAAATCCGTTTTCATGTCCACTTTACACCAAAACTAACTTGTTCCCCGCGCATAATTGAAAGGAGATCGTTATCGCTTCGGCAAATCATACATATTGTTGATGAGTGTGGCAATCTCAATTAGAATGAAGATATCAAGAATACTTAAGTGGAAAATAATTTGGTAATTGATATACATCATCAAAGAATCTTATATTTTTAGAACAGATAACATCTTACACAGCTACTTGTTTTTTTCTTCCTTCATCTCTCTTTCATTCTTTTTTTTTCTTCTCTTCTACGTGTGTTGTTGTTGTTGTTACAACCAGTTAATCGTATGCAAATCATATAGAGAGAGATTCAAGTACTGATGCCATTCATTAACATTCAAACTATAAAAAATTGTTTATAATTTATTTTGAAAGATAGATAATAGAAAACAGTTAGTTAAATGAAATGTATTGATTAATTGTTAATGATAAGTAACTGGGTATTATCTGATGTACACTAAAAATAATTTTTTTCGTTAAAAATAAATTTACATAATTTATGATATTAACAATAAACTAATCATAAACACATTTTTTTATGCCAACTAATCTAGTTATTAAATCAAACTATTTATTAAAGTTGATTATAGCATTTTATAAATTTTAATATTGATTGCTTTTGGTTGGTACATTTTCTAATTTGAATAATTGAACGATTTAGTTGTATGGCCTAAAACATTTAGAAGGCGATAATTGTTTATTTATATATATTTAAACGTTTCAGTAAATTGAAATAATAAATGTACAGTATAGTAATTTCTATACTTGCACAAAACAAAATTTTTGGCTATCTTTAATCGGTTCGATACCGTACAACAACACCAACAACAACAACAACAACAACAGCAACAACGCATATTATTAAACTACCGTCAACATCCTACTATTACTTGCTTTTCAATTCATTTTATTGCATAGCATGTAAAATGTAAATTAGGTGTTAACTTAATTTATTGCGTTGATTTTTAACAAACATGTTTCTAAAATTAAACACAAAATCTAATTTAAATATTTCATTCACAAGACACAAAATTTTATCTGAAATAATGGATAAACTTTTTGGTACATATATCATTGGTGTTGCTTTACAACCAAATTTAACAAGCCTTATAAATATGCAAAAATTCAAATTCGAAACTACTAATTGTTTATTTTCTTCGCTAAAAAAATCTATTATTGCCGCTTCATTCACGCAATACACTATTAGTCATTGTGGTAAAAGAAGTAGTAGGAGACGCAGAAGAAAAATTACTTAGGTATCTTATTTATTGCAATTAAAAAAAAAACATGATTTTAAAAAAGTTTAAATTAGTAGTATGTATATCTATACTAATTTCAGTTCGCTATTCGAGTCTAATGGCTAAAACGGGACCACAAATTTTGTTATTTTTTGAGTAATTAGAATACTTTAAAGGAATATTGTAAAATTTCACAATTTTTCCTATATTTTGTCACTACTTTACTAATTTCACATTTCAGTGATCCATGCTGGAAACTCTAATTTAGAATCTGGATTCAAATTTAGGGTTTCAATCGGACTAGTGAATATTGCAGTACATTTTATTGAAATACAGTGATACCTCGACCTACGTTCATTCGATATACATCTAATTCAACATACGACATGTTTTACCAAGAAAAATTTACCTCAGATGATGCAATCATAT
>JARJDW010001197.1:0-13081 GCA_030264715.1 Adinopsis sp. GC000173
AACTGTCCATTTAAAAGTTTTTTGACCGGGGGAATATTTGTTCAAAAAGTCATAAACTATAACATATCAAAATTTCAGAAAATTTCAGTGAGGTCCAAAATCACAGTGTTTTGTGCGGGGTCCTTAGTATCGAGAAATGTACATTTAGAAATTTGTCAAAAAATGATAAAGCATCCTCTCATAAGGCTCTCATTTTAACCAAATTTCTGGTTAAATACATAGCTATAATTGTAGAATGATTACCGTATTCCTCAGATATCACGGCGATTGACTTTTTTTCTTTCTTTAAAACTGAAATTCATACTTTAAAGCACTCATTTTCAGCCAATAAAAGGAGAATAGGGGAATTCGTGGAGAGTACTAAATTCGATTCAGGAAAATGGGTTTTAAAATGTTTTGACGATAGGATTATTCGTTTATGTAACTATATTATTTAAGAATGAGCTTACTTCGAAGGCGACACCATGCATTTGAATGAATGATAATTATTTTGTGTTTTATCGGACAATACCCGATACTTATTTGATAGAATGTATATATTCTTTTTTTTGTTAGCTGAAACGTCATTGTACATATGTAATACTATTTTTATTTTATACATTTTTGCAATAAAAATGAATAATTTTTGGCTTCCTACATGTGATTTATATTTCATAATTACTTTTTACATGGTTTGATGGCAAGGTAAATATATGTTTTTTCATTTTGCACGATATTTTTAAACTGTGGAACACAGGTATCCCCAATTTTATATCATTACATGTATTTTTACACGACTCTTGGAAACGTATATACAATGTAAAAAAGTTGAATGTACTTACATACTTATAAATACTACTTTTTGTTGCAATCATTCATGTTTCGTCGAATTTCATCGCCACATTTGAAGTTTTTATACCGACTCAATGAGGTTACTGCGGGATTGCGGTAGAACATCAGGGTGCGTCAATGCTGTGGGCCCTTAGGCATTCGACAGTTTTTTAGTTTTCCTGAATTATAAAAAATATTTTATTTCGTTTTAAAAGAATGCGTCAAAATAACTGCAAATAGAAAAACCAAATAAGTCTATTAGCTTAAACATTTATCTATTCTCTATTTTTCTAAAATTCTTCAACCTCCTTCTAACAGTTGCTACTATAGAAAAAATAATTAACAATTTAAAATAAATAAAAGACTATAGAAGATAAGAGTAACGGTTATATCACTTTTCTATATTAGCAACGGAAAGCATAATAAAAATTGATTTGAAAAATATAATCAATAAGTTTGCAGAGATGTTAACTCATGGTTTTTTTATAAAGAAAGGGGTAATCTATAAAATTCAGCGTTTGGGCCCAGCTTTTCTAGTTTCCCCACTGTGCCCACATTTTGCATTCAAGAATATTTTCTTATGCACATCAAACAGATAATTTATTTGTCCAGCATTATAAAAATAAAATAAAATGCATATGTTGATCCTATTTTAGAATAATATTTATAAGAGTAGTACAAGTTATTGTATTATTTGTTACAAAATCTACTTTAATATATAGTCGTGTATGTAATTATAGTTTCCTGCATTAAATAAGCATACAAGCGCTCTAAGGCCCCATCTCATACAAACTCGCATTATCCGATTAAGGCGCTATAAGCTAAATACTAAAATAAATTAATTAAATTCAGTAACAAGATAAATTCTCCAACCGCAGTACTCATTTGTCTGTAAAAGCTTATATTAATCAATACATAATTTATTGCCTTCATACATTAATCACGCTCTCCAGCGTTGTTTAATATTGAATAAGTGATTACTTATTATTACAAATGAATAATACAAACAATTTTTACAGTCAGTAAAAAAACACAATTGACGTCGAGACTACCGACGATAAAGAGGCGTCAACGTTTTAATAAAACGTAATCCGTTTATTTGCTAAAACAAGAACGTCGTCGCACCAAGATAATCTTAATTTAATTGAATTCATTTGGAGATTATTAAAGCTTATTGAGACACATCGTGCAAAATTGTAAATAAAAATACGTCGCATGAAATATAATTTGTTTGCCGTAACAAATTACAACAAAAGTGAATTTTTAACAATCGACAATTGTAAATGGTACGTTTGCATGTTACGTTGTACAATGTTACAATCCTTGATGCTCGACTGTAATTCATATTAATTTCGTTTGTAATTAAGCGGCAAGGGCGTCTGAATTTCTATGTTAACATGAATCATATTACAACATCGTATATACAAAGTCTTGTTTAAATGTTTTGACTAGTAATTTTTACATTTATTCTCTTGACAGAAACAGAGCAGTATATATTTTTTATCTTACATGAAATCTCATTGTATCCGTCAATATTATTTTTTTGTTTTAAAAACTGTAATTCATATTAATTTTATTCGTAATTAACGGCAAGAGCGTCTGAATCATTTTACAACATCGCACGTAAAGTCTTGTTTTAATGTTTTGTCTATCAAATTTTACATAAATTCTCAATTTATTGACAGAATATTTAAGCAGAATATTTTTTATCCCAAATAAAACCACATTGTATTTATCGGATTACTTTTTTGCTTGAAATATATTTTTTTAATATTTTTAATATTAAAATAGAATTTTATTGTAATAAATGAATAAAAGTTGACATGAAAAACCCACCTACGGCCTTTGATAGTTACTTTTTCGACCCTGCGGATAGAACAGCACAAAATGAATTAGGAGAAATATCATTTATTAAAGCTAACGATAAGCGAATAGCAATATTATTAAACTGATACAGAATAAGATGACAACTTTTTAATTTGCTGATGAACACTATGATCTACTTTATCAAGAATGTTACATTAAATGATTTATTTAAATAGCTTGTAAATAATTCTTTGCAAATACAGGATCAAATATTAGCGTAGATTAACTAGGGTCTTGAATATGATCTGCCTTTGAAAACTATGGTATCACAATCCCATTGATGTTTGGTAAACTATATCTCGAGGATGGTAGTGTAATTACAATGAGTTGCAAACGTAACAACAACAAAATGAATTAATCACTATATTTGCAGTTATGTAATTATGTTTATGAATACAACGGATTACATTTAATGTTGAAATATACTATAAATATAAAAAAATTTCATTATAATATTTTGGATACACACTTTAACATTTTCTAAACAAAAGTCTTTTTTTGTAGCTCATTAGTTAAAAAAATCCACCTATGCATCAGATATCGAAAATCTGTGATTGTCAACGAAAATGGAAATGGGAGTTTGCAATTATATTTAAGATATTTAAAAACTGAACGGATTGCAAGTAAATCTTTAGTAAGTCTTAGTAAAACCATGAAAATTTGAATTGTACAAATATTGATAGCTAATTATTTAGAGAAGTCCATCCATGCTTTAGAAGTTGAAAATCTATAAAGTATTGTGATTGCAAACTAAAAATATAAATTGTAGTCCATATTTAGATCATTTCCTTTATCAACTTCGTATAAAATGTACTTGTGCTTAAAAGCCTATACAATATTTTAAATCAATCTGCATTTGAGTCATGTAAATATCTTTATAAATAAGCTAGATATTTAAAAAAGATGATTCAATTTTTTGTTGTTCCTAATTTGTCTGTAATTTTTATTGGAGGGTTTCACGAATTTGTTTGTAATTTGTCATCTAAAAGCAATTTTCTGATTGCATAATAAGTAAGTATACATTGATTAGATCGATAAAAATGCGTTATCTAATTTGCTTTCGTGAAAATTCTGGTTAGATTAGCGTGTTCACACTAATCAATGTATTAATCTATAAATAATTAGTCGACGCACAAACAACAAACAAAATTTGGGCCAAACAACTCAAAGTTTATTTTTAACATTTATTGTATTATTTTCCATTTATTAAGCAAATAAATAATATCTGTCTATTTGGTGTAATTCATTGCAATTTGATGATGCTGCACATTTAATTATTATCAAAGTGTTATTGCTTACTAAAAAATATTTATTTTTTATATAAATTGTTTATTACTACGCTCTATTTGCAGTTCATATCAATCACTACATATAGGAAAGTTACGTTTAGCAATTGCGTGCGTTGCTAATGAAATTACGCTTCCAATTAAGCAAAATTAAAGCCAGGCAAAAATTTAAAATACCGTTTGGACATGCGCTGCAACGACGACGAGTGGTTTCAATAAAATAAAAAAGCACGTTTGTATAGTGGGGAAAATGGCAGCGAAAATTAATAACATTGACCCACCATCATCAGCTAGTTCAGATAGGTAATTAGAGGTGATTGTGTGCTAAAACCAATAATCTAAAAGTGCAATGAATTACTTAACAAGTTTTGAACCAGTCGCTGTATGCACAAAATCTCCATGCTTGCAGCTGCACATGTAGGCAATTTTTTTAATTATACTTTTTGTTTAATACTAATTCACTCTTTGGAATATATCAATTATTTTCCATCTCACTGCGATTAAATAGATTTGATTTGTATCAATTATCACCGATTCATTATCGTCTTAATGTGTTAAAAAGATATTCACGTTTTATAACCTCCAAAATTATTTTCGCATGTCGCATTTGTATGATTTTAGTGATGTTGGCGAAACGCAGGCTGATTTATCGGAGGTGTTTCCCGATGGAGAAGGCGATGAGGAGAAAAGCGGTGATTTCTACAACACACCGGCATCCCCAATTACAGTACCATATTGTCCAAGACCACCTTCGACAGGTAATTAAAAAACAGTTTCTATAGTTATGCCTAAATGACAAATAAAAATGAGCAATTCTTGCAACTTTTTTAACATTAATAGTAAATATAGTGTGACATTTGAGTTTGAAAGATTGTTCAAGTCTGTGCATATTGTAGGTTCTCAAAAATCACCGCGATCCAGACGACAACGTACCACGTCTATGAATCAATCGTCTAAGAAAACGTCAGCAGAATCAATGATTAGAACGCCTCATCGAACTATTTATACTGCCGGTCGTCCTCCCTGGTATAACAGTGCTGGTCAACAAGTTGAGCCATTTGTAATCGGTTTGTAGAGTGAAATTTGCCATAATTAATTAAAAATACTGACAATCAATTTGAAGGAATATGCGGCGGTAGCGCGTCGGGGAAAACAACAGTGGCTGCAAAAATAATTGAATATTTAGGCGTACCGTGGGTTACATTACTCAGCATGGATTCATTTTATAAAGTATTAAATGAAAAGCAGCATGAAATGACGGCGAGAAACGAATATAATTTTGATCATCCCGACGCTTTCGATTTCGATTTATTGAAGGAAACCTTAGAGCGCTTGAAAGAGGGAAAGAAGGTCGAAGTACCTATATATAACTTTGTAACACATTCACGCGAAGCAAGAACTGTAAGTTTGTTTTTCTTAGACGTGTTTATTAGTAATATGATTAATTTAATGATGTTTAGAAAACAATGTACGGCGCCAATGTGATAATTTTCGAAGGGATCTTAACATTTTACAATCCGAAAGTTTTAAGCATGCTAGATATGAAAATATTCGTCGACACTGACGCTGATATTCGTTTGGCGCGTCGCTTGCGTCGCGACATTTCTCAAAGAGGACGCGATTTGGATGGTGTTTTGAAACAATATACGAGCATGGTGCAACCGTCATTCAACCATTACATTGCGCCGCTGATGGCACACGCCGATATTATCGTTCCTAGAGGCGGCGAAAACGAAGTCGCAATTCAATTAATAGTCCAGCATGTTCATACTCAATTGCACTTGGTAAATTATCTTAATAGGGTTATCAAATTACAAATACGAGCGATAATTTTTAGCGAGGTTTCAAGTTACGTGAAGAGCTAGCACAAACGCAAAATTATGTTGGTCAACCACGGCCTGATACCGTACGATTATTACCTACCACACCACAGATTAGAGGCCTTCACACATTTATTCGAAATAAAGATACGCCACGTGATGAATTTATATTTTATAGCAAACGGTTAATACGTTTAGTAATAGAATACACATTGTCTTTAATGAATTTCGTTGAGAAAACCGTCGAGACACCTCAGGGAGTTACATATAAAGGTAACTATAAGAAACACATCATCTGTCAGATATTTCCGTTCAGTTTTCAGAAAGTTGAGTGGAATATAAATGTTTTGCAAAAACAATTTACAACTTTTAGTATATCAAATTCGAAATAAAATAAACTTTCTTGCAAAACTAATAAATTACATAACAATCGATCATCGCAAAATCTTTGGCTTAAAATAAACTGAACGAACTTGTTTGGCAATTCATTAGTCAGCGTTAGCTAATAAATCAATTAAATATAGGAAAGAGAATGGAAACCAATAGAATTTGTGGAGTTTCGATTCTTCGAGCGGGAGAAACTATGGAGCAAGCATTTTCCGATGTTTGTAAGGATATTCGGATAGGGAAAATTTTAATTCAAACCAATTTTTATACCGGCGAACCAGAGGTTGGATTATTACATTATTATATATATATTTACAGCCTTTTTACGTTTCTCATATTTCTAGTTATTTTACTTACGGCTTCCAAAAGATATCAAAGATTATAAAGTGATTTTAATGGATGCAACAGTTGCCACTGGCGCTGCCGCAATGATGGCAATACGTGTTTTGTTAGACCATGACGTCCCCGAAAGCAATATATTAATAGTATCACTATTAATGGCCGAGTCGGGAGTGCATTCAATCGCCTATGCCTTTCCAAAGGTACAAATCGTTACCACAGCTATTGATCCAGAGATCAATGACAAATTTTACGTGTTGCCGGGAATTGGCAACTTTGGCGATAGATATTTTGGAACGGAACCATCGGAAGAACTATAAATTATTTTATATATGTAAGTACTTAACATCGAGCAACCGTACAGTACTTAATTTTATTTTAATTGTATTTTTAATTGCACCCAAAGTGCCGCATAATTTCTAACTCGAATGAATTGTTAAGTTATTATTTAAAGACCACGAGCGCAATAAAATAAATAAATAATATTTAAAATGATTTGATAAGCCAAATTTATAAGTTGATATAAGATAGGCATTAAATAATTTTGTTTGTACAGATAGTGAACTATATTTCTACTTATTTTTAAAGGGTGTAATATAATATTTGCTATATAAATTTGTTGTTACAAATTATCATAAGTGTTTAGTCAAGCAGAGAGTCAACTTATTACCAAATGAATCTAGCTGATAAGATATACATACTTAATTGTGAATTAAATGATTTGTAGATTATTGCAAAATAATATTTTTTTGATGATAAAAGTAGAAGGCTTTACAAATTACTACTTGGTTGTTGTCTCAACAAATCGCTGCAAGATTGTAGTCCAATGCAATGACTTTGAGGAAGTAGCCGGCGGATTACTTTCTTGCAATTTTTTTACCTGCTCCTCACATTCTTCAAACGTTGCATCATTTGATAAAAACTTGGCTCCCCAACCGGTCGCAAAAGTTACATAACGTGTCTGCAAAGTTGTTTTATGTGAACAAAAAAATATTAGAAGATTATTGAATGCAAAATACTTGTATAACTTTGCTGAAGTGACTGTCATTGAAAAGTTTAACGGCTAATCTTAGCGCTTTCCCAAAGGTATCTATTGCTAGTAAATAGACTTCAATAAGTTCTCTCGGTTCAACGTAACTGTGCATGTTTGGCAAGTAAAAGGTTAATCCTCCAGATGGAATTCCACCGTTTTCTATAATTGTGCGTACATGCAGTACAATGTCAGTTAAGCAAGACAAGTTTTCGTTTCCAACGTCTACGCTTCCTAATGATCCATACCTAAAAAATTACTTTAATAAATATAAACATTTAATGTGAATTAACGGCATCATACGCGTTGCTCATAAAAAAGTCACTTCCCATCTTCGTATTTATCTTGAAATACCGATCGTAATTAAAATGTTTCAAGAATGTCAAGGCGCTGAAAACATTATTTATGTATTTTTGATAATTATTTGAGTGATTTGTTTGGAGCAGTAATTGGCCGCGATAGCCAATTTTATCGCGCTGGTCAACGATTAGTTTCAAAAATTTTGCGAAATGCTTAATTTCACGATGAATATCCGCAGTTGCTAGGTTTTCATAACCTTCTTGATTTCCATCAAATAGAAAACATTCCGCGTTCAATTTCAATGCGATGTCCAGCGCCCTTTTAACGTAAAAACCAGCATAACAAACTGTATTCGCGTCCGAGTTAGTCGCAGCTCCATTCTTAAACCTGTTCTCTTTAAAATCCACACCAATCCAAAGTGGACGCACACCTGTTTTCTGCTGATACTCATTGATTGTTTCAATGACTTGATCCAGATTATTTTGCGTTTCTTCGAACGTTTCTCCCTCCGGCGTTAGATCTTTAATGAACCCGGACCAAAACTTAATGCCAACCTTTAGGCAAAACTCAAATATGGCTCTGATGCTTTTCTTGTAGTTTTCAAGATTCTGCGAGTTGTCGCTCCATGCTTTAATAAGTGAGCCGTGTGATGGTATAAATAATTGGCCGACGAATATGCTAGGCCGCAACCATTCCTCCATTGGTGTACCATGAATTCGTTCAGTCGCATTGTAATAGCGATAATAGAATTGATCATCAACATTGAACGGATTTTCGGGTTTATATTCAATTTTTCCAACCCCTTGATAAATAAACAATATTAGAAACAGAATAATTATATACTTCCTCTGTTCCAAAATAAGTGAGCCTTTTCAGTTTTTCCTACAAATTATCATATTACATGTTTTTTTTGATAATAATTATTAGTAAGAATAATGTTTTAGATAGAAAAAGGTAAGAAACCATCCTAAAATTGCTAAATTATTACTTGACTGTGCCATTGTATTTTTTTGCTTCAAAAATATTATCAAATTAAGTCTAAAAACTTAATGAAAAGTAGAAGTAAAATGGAAAAAAAAATCTTACTGACAACGAGCGAGCAGATCTTCTGCAATTTCTATTGCAAAAGCTACTTCTACTTCTACTACTTCAATTCATATACTAATCGTTACTTATTTCCGTTCCGTCGTCGTAATTTTTATAATACAGTGACTCAGAAACTTCTTTTTCAAATGGCTCACTTATTTTGGAATTTTTAAAATATTCAAATAGCTCACTTATTTTGGAACAGAGGAAGTATATAAAAAAACGTTTATATTAGCAAGTGTCTATGATTTTTATATGATGGCAAATCAACTTTTATACGCAATGTGGTTGAAAATTGCAGTACAAATAGGAAACTTGATCCATCATTACACAAACTTTCTGAGGCCCTTATAAAAGAAGGTTTTCGGTTGAGCTGCGTGCTAGAAATACAACACTTTTGTCACTGGTTTATCCGAGGTAAGAACGCTTCAGAAACTCAATGTTGAGATGCTGGCTCATTTTCCGCATGGTCCTAACCTTGCCTCATCGGACTACCACTTGTTTGGTCCACTCAAAGAAAAGCTAGAGGACTATGTTGAAAAATAATGTATTGTACATGTAAGTACAAGTTTCCTATTGATATTACAATTAAATTTTTAACCACATTGTGGAATATCTTTAACTTACTATCGTATATCTATACAAAGAAACAAAAATATCACAGAATTCGCTTCAATATTATGTGAAAAGTATTGCAAATACTCTACTTTTGAGAAAATGATTAAAAGTATGCATTGTCTTTCAATTCTAAGCTATTCTCAATATTTGAAAGCTCTAACCTACATATGAGAGGTCAGTTTTAAATGGAATTACTACCTCTCTTCGAAACTAAGTGTCCGATTTAGGAATTAGATTAATTTAATCGTGTCCAATTTGTTTAAAAAAATTTGCAAAAGAATGTGTTGTATCCAGTATTCTTATAACTAAGCTATTTTAACGAGTAATGAAGAGTATATTATTTATTTATTAATTGTTATTTTTTAATTTTGAGAAACATGAACTTTTTAAATTAAAAATAACTGCGATGATTTATTTCATTAAGTAAGAAATTTGGGTTTGTAAACATTTGCACAAAACTAACTTACAAATTAGGCTTTTTATTTTTTTTTATGTTTTTACCGAGACATCTAATAATGTTAATGAATAAATTACTCTTCAACAAATTATCCTTGGATAATTTTTTATATCATATCTCTTCATTTCAAATAGAATTTTAACAAATCTTAAATTCTCGGTAACTAGTAGATTCACTCTTTCCAAATTTAATATAAATAAGTTACTACTACAAAATTTAATTGAACTATTGGATTAATCCGTAAGAAAACAAAAATTCCACACTTATTTTGCTACAGAGATAGTTGTTTAAGTAACAAGAATAATAATAAGACATGCTACGTAATAAAAATATATTGAGAAATAATTACCTGGAAAGTTTTCCAAACTCTCTACATTTCTTGTACTATCCCGAACTATTTTCTGTCGTTTACCACTTGCTGCATACATGATAACAAACTGCAACGACAATGTAAGCATCTTTCCCTTTTATAGGCGTTTAAATAATACCTCACAATTGTAAATAAATACATATTCTATTATATTCAACGAACAAAATTATATACCATGTCAAATATAAAACAAAATACCTTTTCAAAGTATATGATTACATTTTATAAAAATAGCCAGAACAATCGTATGATAAGTGATATACACACCGCTAGGACAGCAAACTTCAAATTATTGCTGGTCTTCTCGCTGATTTCTTGACGAACGCCCGATACTTGGCCTTTTTGTAAGGGCTTGCTCAGTCCCGGCATTTTAATCTTATCCACAGGCTTTCCCATCATTGAAAATTTGCTTGCCTGTACAATTTCAACCGTAACTAATTTTCCCATAAACTCCTCCTCCATTGGAATTAGAACTTGTTCGTAGTATTTGTTATGACCTACATAATGATTTTTATCATGAGATATTTCAGTGACTAAAACGTCCTGAATATCGCCGACTTTATGCGTGTATGGTTCATATGTATAAAACAGAGTTGTTAGTTTTTTGGTGCGCGATTTAACAATATCGGCTGGAATTCGAGGCATTAAAGCGGCCGGTGTTCCTGGACGAGGGAAAAATTGGTTGATAAATAAGCTGGGAAACTTATATTTTCCGCATAAAGACATCGTCTCATCAAAATCGGCATCAGTTTCTGAAGGAAATCCACAAATTATATCGGTGGCGATGGTAATCCCTTCAACTCTGCATTAAAAATAAATTAATTACATTATTATGTGCGTTTAAATTTTTAATTACCGTTCTTGTAAAAAGTCTACAACATGTTCGAAGTCTCCTCTACAATATTCGCGCTTCATTTCTCCCAAGACTGAATCGCTTCCACTTTGTACAGGAACGTGTAAGAAGCTATAAACTCGAGGGTGGTTTAATAATTTTGCCATTTCTTCCAAATGCTCAAGAATATAAGGCGGATTAGTCATACCTAATCGTAATCTACAACCTTCTGGTATAACTTCCACTAATTTCCATAGCAATTCTGGTAGACTAGATCCTATATCGCGTCCATATGTCCCAGTATCCTCGGATGTCAACCATATTTCAACAACACCTTCAGAAAAGGCTTGTACAGCACGAGCGACTATCTCGTCAGGTAGATAGCTTCCCAATTCACCTCTAGCATGTTTCGTTTTGCAATATGTGCATTGATTCAAACATCCAGTATTAATAGCAATAATTTCGATTAATGGATTTCGTCTAACTTTCGGTAATAATAAAGATGCACCGCCAATTTTCCTTCCGTTTTCTTTCTTAGTTCCCATCAATCGCACTGAATTGCCTTTTAATGTTTCTTCAACAACTTCAACAATACGATCAATTTGCTGTACTCCAACAACGCTCAAGCCTTTAATGTAATGGGCTTTAGGAGCTCCTTGCGGTACACAACCAGCCAATACCACATGCTTGCCACTCTTTTTGGCATTCTCAATTTCATTCCTAAAATGATCTTCGGCTGGATTTTTAACAGTGCAGCTGTTTAATAACCATAAATCGGCATCAAGTTTATCTTGTGTTAAATTGTAGCCATACGCCGCTAGTTGTCCGGCCATATACTCCGAATCAGAGCTGTTATGTGCACAACCCCAAGTCTTAACGTAAATAGATTGCGTGCCAGGTACACAACTCTCAGTAATTATCGGTTTTTGATCTTCATCTTGACTTAATTCAACATCTCTTTTCCTTGCTTTTACCTTTACAGCTTTTCGGTTACTATAACGTTCCTTCGGAGTAATATCTTGTGAAGATATAAGATCTTCAATGTCGTCTATAATTTCGTTACATGCCATTTCGTACTGTTAAGAAATAAGAAAAATATTCTAAAATATTCTTCGTATTTGTAGGTTATTTTACACATGGGCGATGAAAAGATATGCAACCTTATTAACACATATGTATGGCTAGACGTATTGTTTGCTTGACGAAAGACGAAAAGGGTTAGTCGGGTTAGTAAATTGCTACGTTGCCACAATAACATTCTAAAGTATATATACATTTATCTACTTAAATTAAATCATTTATTATAATGGCAGTAATATAATATGTATTAGATATATTATTGTCTTGAAGATTATAAAGTAGTAAACAACAATAAACAATAATAATTATGACGTGGTTTAAGTCTTTGATATAACAATATTTGTTCGACCTTTGTCTTTTAGATGGCATATGTAAGTCTTTTAAATTGAAAACAGAACTATTATTTGTATTTGTTTTTTCGAGAGACCCTGATTTGGGGAAACCCTGATTTGTCCTAATTCTTATTGGATTCTAAAAAATAACGTATGTCTGACGTACACTACTCTCGTAGTACACTACTAGTTAGAAGATGGGGTAAAATGGCGCCTAATACAATTAAGTAAGGATTTCAAGTAAATAAAATAAATAAGTTTATTCAAAATTCTCATTTTTGATGATACATATTTATGTACGGCTAAAATATATTTTTTTTAATATTGTGTAGATTTATATATGAAATACTAGAGAGACCCTGATTTGTCCTAATTCTTATTGGATTCTAAAAAATAACGTATGTCTGACGTGTAATAGTCTCGTAGTACACTACTAGTTTGAAGATGGGGTAAAATGGCGCCTAATAC
>JARJDW010001198.1:0-11207 GCA_030264715.1 Adinopsis sp. GC000173
CCACAATATTGGTTGAATTTCTTTAAGCTTGATTTACTTTGTCCCTAATTCTGATCACATTAGGTATAATAATGTTTTTATGTCAGTATTTTATAAATTAGTAGTATTTATTTTTCTTATAAGCAGTTACTTTTCGCACAATCTGGCAAATTAGGGGATATCAAAATTAATAACCATGTTATATAAAAACGATTAGTTCAATACACGAAAGAAGGTCTAAAAACCAAAGCCGGTTTAATGATGATGAGATACTATACAACGAAAAGCAGTACGTCCAAACTCAATATAATATGTAGATAGTAATAACAAGTGCTGAAAAACAGGTTGTTAATTTCCATGTAATTCTGATTTTTTATTTCTTATTATACAATTAATTAATAACCATGTTATAGAAAATTGATTGTACATTTTCAGTTGAATATACTGAATTTTTAATAAAAAAATAACAACATTGAAAAAGCAGTACTTCAAAAGTCAATATATAATATGTATTATTAATAAGCGCGCTGCAAATCAGGCAAATAATTACATTAACTAATTGATTATGTTAATAATTAATACTTTTTTGCGTTGCATAATTGAAATTCATAAAACTAATTTGGCGAAAAATGCGGAATATTTAATTGCAACATGGTGGTGGAAACGTCCAAAAATTCCTTCCATTTCCCTTTGGTCGAGTGCACGCCGCCACTGGTGGTGATAAATAGATGAAATTCCTTAATGATAAATTTAGAATATTTAAAAATAATCGCAAAAATAACAACAACATGTGAATAACATAGGTAGTAGCTGTAACAAAAGCAGAAAATTGCTGTAATTTTCACTTTTTATGACAGCGAATAATGTTTGCTGATTAGAATTTCATAGCAGTTATTTATAAAGAAACTAAAAATAGCATTCTGGTAGTAGTAGTAATCAAAAGGTTAATGTAAATTTGCATTAAATTTATGCGATTTTTTTTTGAAGGAAACCCGCAAAAAGCGACATCTCGATTTCACGTGGAATTCAATCTATTTGTAGGTTATTTATTTTCGTGGCAGCAGCGCACAATTTTGGAAAGTGTATAACATTACACCATTCAATATTTTCAATAAATGTCTTTAGAATCGGCAATCTGATAACGGCACACACACATTGGCACATACAAAAATAAATCCACACCTTCGCCTTTTATTCGATCCGGGTGTTGGATGTCACTCACGTGAAAAATTAACCACTCGACTCTTAAATAATTAATGCGTATGTCAAAAACTGCATTGTGCGGAAGCGCGATGATTGATTTGGCGCAGTGAAAATATGATATATATTGTAGTATTGTAAATAAATAGGTGACCACTTAAACAGCGAATTAGTTTTGATTAAATCGTATTACAATGTCACAATCAGCGCGGCAAACCTAACGTGGGTTGAAAGTAAATTGGAAGCGAACCGCAAGTCTCGTAGATTATAGAGGTTCGGGGGACGACTAGAGAAGCAGCAGCTTAATGGAAGCGCAATGAATAAAAATATGCGAGTGTGTGTGTATAATATTAAACTGTCGGTTGTGTTGCGACGTAATTAGATAGTAAATTCTATTTTGTCATAAATTATTTAGGCCCTATATCAATAGTTCTTTTCAACACGAAACAAATTTCCCGCCACCACGTTTGGTGTTGTTACAATGCTAAAACATGCGTGTGGGGAAAAAGTTGACTATGCGATTTTGAAAATTCTGATTCTGATTATGATTATTAATACTAAAAAGGACACTGTAATATAAATTCAAACAATTTTCCATGTTTTATTGTTTAATTATTTATTGAGAAATTTGTTCAAATTGCGTTTTTTATCTTAATCCAGCTGGCATTGGTTAAATGTAGTAGAGTGTATTAATATCGAACACTATCAAAGCTATCCAATTCGAAAACGTAATTGCATTTCAAAATTCAGCAATAATTGATAAAGCAAAGAGACATTAATTCACGAGTTTATGTAAATATACATTTTCTCATTTCCATTTGCGCATCGAGCAAGCTATAATCTTGCTTTGTTATTCAATGCCACTTAAAACTTCCAACTTGGTCTAGTTTTGAATTGAATTTTTGGTGCGCGCAAAGCGCATTGTTACGAAATTAATCTCGACGTGCAATTAAAATGCTGATTAATCAATGCCAGTGCTAGTATATATAAATGATGTAAACGTTAAGTAGATCGTGTAAAAAGACGAGCATGTGTGGTCATAAGATGTACGTTGTTTGATCATGTTACAGCGACTGCCCGCTGTGCTCAGCAGGATAGGCATTATCCTGGCCAGTCCCCTGGTAAGCCATATAGTATCCCTATGCCCCAGCCACTGTCAGCCTTACACCCTCACACAGCACAGCGAGCTTTGCATGCGCATGAATTTTTCTTCCATGCGCATGAACGATTTAAAATTACTTATAGATACTTAATTGCCCATCTTTAGAAATCATCAATCAAATACTTCACATAATATATGCTAATATCTCCTATAATCAGCTATAAAATAAATAGTATTCCTAATAAATTAATTCTAACCAAAATTAATGCATGGTGGGTATATTTAAAAGATTTCAAATTTTCTGTTTTTCCAATTTAACTATGTATTTTTGAATTTACTCAACCTAAGCATGATTTATAAACACGCTCCAAAATTGATTTCTCTTATTATTATGAGTATTGTATTACCTATTTATACTAAAATTTATTATTTGCATGATTTATTTATTTTTCTTTTTATTTGGTACTAATACAATTATTTAATTAATTGAATAGAAGTATTTTTGTAATACACTGCACAAAAAGTTTAATATTGTCTCTAATTATATTATAATATAGATTAACCAATTAATTGATGATAATTTCAAGCGAAATCAAACCACAAGCAAAATACTCCAAGTGGTTTTTTTAATAGCTACGCTTTTATTATTATTAAGTCTTAGATTTGTTTTAGATTGTTTTGTTCTTGTTTATTTCTTTTTAAACAAAATGAAAGCTTTGTAGCTTTTACCAAAGACATTACAGCTTGTAAAGGGAATTTATATATAAACAAAGTCGATACTAAAATGAACTAGAAATAACATTTAACCTTTTATTTTACCAAAATAAGGCCATTTATTCATTTCGTTTTGTTTTCGTTTTTATTTATTTTATTTTGTAATATAGGAATCGATTGAACAGGAATTTTATTCAGCTTATTGTGATACCCCGCAAGAAGGGGCGACCAGCCCAAACACTGTAAGTGTTTGTGTGAAAACCGATGAGGAAATTGATTAACAAATATTATTAAATTCATTTGTGTTCGTTTACAAATTACTATATTGTATTCGCCATGCGATCCATCAAGGCGTGTTTCCAAAAAAACGCCTCCCCAATTCGAGTGTTATTAATTGTATAAGAATGTATATTGTTTTACTCCCTCGTTTTATTTTGTTTTTGATTTTGTATTGATTTGAATGTTAATTTTACTTCAATTAATGATGAATTAGAGTGCATCATAATCGGCCGACTGACATACTATCTTTAACAGATTCATAAATAAATATCAAAGCGCGGCTAAGACAAATAAAGTTTCATCAAAAGCAAACGCTCTTTAATAATGCACTTACTATATCTACTCCACTTGTATTGCGAGCGATGATAATTTAAAGATAGTATGCTTGTCAGTCAGTGAAATGCCAATGGCTACAAGTTGTTGGACTATCCCTACAAATTTCATTACATTTACTGTATATTTTGTTTTTCGTTTTTGGTTTTTATTTTTGCTATGAAACCCCCCGCCCCCCAAGAAGGCCTTAACGCTTATGTGACATAATTTGTTTTAGTGAAACTAATTAGATGAGTGAACAACCCAAAGCGATAAATTTCTATTAACTTATTGTATTTAATGTTGTTTCTTATTTATTGTACAGAGCGACAAAAAGCGAGATTCGGCTGCAGTCGCGAATGAGATAGTTTCATGCACAACATGTGGACCAAATCCTTGTACTCATTCAGCTAATAATGGCTGTGCTGAGGTAATCTTCGTTTTCATTTAGCGAATTTTAATCAATTCAATGCTTATTTTATTTTTGTTTTTCTACGGTTGATTTACATATAATTACGGCTTTCCATTTCTTAACCAGGGTTTGTCTATCGATCTGGAAAACAATTTGTTTGGCTAGGGAAAATTAATTTTTCAAACAATACTACTCGAAGCAAAATATTTTCTTTCTTTTTCTACGTAACATCTACTAAATATTAATTAGTAGATTACAAGACTATGCGATCAATAAAAATTACACTTCATAACATTTTTAACTGGAGTAAATAACTTCTCGTTAGAACATAACTTACTTTGTAAAGTTTATTATGCATTAAAATTTAATTCCCAAGAAACGAAATAATTTGCAAAGAAATGAACGTACTATATTTCCGAGAAATTATTAAATACTTAAAATAGTGATGAAATTATTAATAAATTTATCGATTTGTTTCTCTAGTATTTTGTCTAGAAAATTTTAGTAATGAATAAAGTTTGAATTCAATTTCACATATAAAATTTAACTGAAAGAGAAATTAAAATTATAAACCTTAAATTTGTCTTATTTGAGTCTTATTTAAATTGTTATAATAAATATTAGATAAAACATTTTACAAATTACTTATTATACAGACAATATGAATATTTTAACCTCACCAAGATGCTTAAAGATACAAATTAACGATTCATAAGTAAAATTCGAGACAGTTTGATTCTGACTTTTAGTAAACCTTCTTGTACCTTTAAATTATTAATTTGTGTCTTAAAAAAGATATTAAAATATTGTATATAAATTGACGATTTATTGGTAAAATTCGAGAAAGTTTGTCGCCGCCTCTTTGTAAATCGTGTTGTACCTCTAAACAATTAATTTGTGTATTAAAATGTTTTCTTCTATGGCAGTTTCAAAGTCCTAATGGTGAACGAAAGGTTATAGTATCGATACGACAGAAATTTGAAAACAAGCACTTGTTAAAGTTCACAAAATATTTATTGTAGTCAATATAGATATTTGAACCTCTCGGTCATTATCAGGACTATGAAACCATAGGAAGAAGATGTTTAAATACACAAATTAACAATTTATTGGTAAAATTCGAGGCAGTTTGCTTCCGACTCTTGATGAACGATGTTCTATCTTTAAACCATTAATTTGTGTGTTGAAATGCCTTCTTTGATTGCAGTTTCGCAATTCTAATAAAAAAAACAGAGATTAAAATATTGATATGACCGAAATTACAAAAAAATACTTGATAAATTATTTATAATATAGACAATGTGAAATTATCAAGGCTATGAAACTGTACGAAGATGTTTAAATACACAAATTAACGATTTATAAAATTTTAGGAAGTTTGCCGCCGACTCCTAGTGAACTTTGTTGTATCTCTAAAACATAAATTTATGTTGAAATATCTTCTACGATTGCAGTTACATAGTCCTAATGGTGACTGAAAGGTCGATATGATTGAATCCTTTGGACTAATAAATTGTAATATGTGTTTAATGTAATAATTCCTTATTTTAATATTGCTTGGTTGAACCGTTCATGTAATTATACCAATAAACCGTTGATTTGTGTATCAACCCATCTTCTTCGTTTTAGTATCATAACCGTGATGATGATCGAGAAATAACGATATTGACTAAGTAGTAAATAATTTGTAAGTGTTTGTAATAATTGGTCAAAACGCGTCCACAAAATTTTAATAAAATTTTATATGTGAAATTCACAACTGAGATTTCCTTCTCATTTTATTTATCATAATTGAATTTTACATTTTTTATTGATGCCGTAATTATTTTTTCAACCGTTGTTTTATTTTTGCTTATTTTCTATTTGGTTTAAACAGTAAGACTTTCGCAATTTTCTTTTATTTTGCACGGACACAATAGATGTGTAGTAGATAGATTTGTGTCCTAGCTTTACATCTCACAAAGGTCTAACCTGGAGTAGTCTTGTATATTACAGGTTCGGAAAAAAGAACCTCCGCATCCGATCAGAGTTGCAAAGACTATTGATGTGATTGCACGAATCACATTTCCTAGTGCATTCGCTGTATTTCTTATATTCTTCTTCTATCATTACAACAGTTTTATAAATATTCACGACGTATAAAACAATATCGCAAATTAAATTTACAAAAAAACACAAAATATGTAAACACACACACGCACACACATCAATTCTGATCAAGATTCTGCAACTATCTGCGACGCATAACAAAAAAAACTGTTACATAAATTATTGATAGCAAGTTCAATGCAACATATCAACAAAACTAAACTTGCAGTGCGTGTGAAGAGATTTTAAACGTAAATAAACTGAATTTGTGATTTGTTCTAACATATAAACCAACCAGAAGATTCATTTCTTTTTTCTAGATTGTATAATATTTAGTATTCATTGTGAATCTACTATAAAACAATATTATGGTGGAAAAAAGTTCGCAAAACGTGTAGCTTTATAGCACTGTACATAGTAAATATATATAAAGAAAACAAAAACAAAATAATTATAATAACTATTTCAATTATATATATTATGCTATATTATATATTTTTCTAAAGGCTGTCCAAATAGTGCTGTCACAAAAAATACACCTTAATGTACAACAACAAACAGACCTTAATGGACTAACACTTTCATTATGGTCAATTTCCTCTCTATTTCACTCCACATGCTTCGAAACAACCAACTTAAAAAAAAGAACATCCTCGCTAAAACAATAATTTAATTACATTGTACTGTTGTTATTTCTTGGACAGCCCCTAAAACATTACTATTATTATGATTATTATTATTATTATCATCATTGATAAGACGAACTATAAGTGCATTACTTCTTGTGATATTGCAAACGGCGTGAAAGAAATGCAAGTGTATAAATACATAGTAGAAAGAAAGTACATATATATAAGTTTTATCACAATTTGTTAGTCAAATTGAATTGCACCAATTTTATTTTCTAATAATAAACAAAAATCAAACTTATTTTATAACTATAAACCAAGAGAATATAATGTGAAACGAACCAAAGACATTGTTGGAAAAGCTTTAATGAATCTAATATAACAATTTTAGCGAATTGATTACAATATTATTATGCTTTTTGATTAATTAACTTAATATTTTTTGTGAATGTTGCTGGCAACATAATGTTAAAATATTATATGCATATATAATGAGAATTGTTGTTTTAGTTTTGTTATTTGCAAATGAAGAAAACATAAAAATGTCCCTGTGATTTATTTTCTATATAAATATATACTTATACATAGTACGTAAGGTGTACCTGAGACATGTGAGGAATATCTAGCTGTTTACTTCTTAAAAAAAAAGGCAACCAGAAATGGCTCATAAACCTAGATATTTTATTGATGATGAGATTAATCGAATGGATTATATTTTTATTTGAACATTGTTAAATTAGATTTTTTTATTCTTCTCGTTAAGTGTCGGATAGTTTACTGACGTGTTATGCTCTTATAGTAATTTTATGAATAAGATTATTAATATGAAAAAAAAAGTTTAAAATAAGTGTAGATAATTTAGTGATATTTCGAATTTATATAATGTGCATGCGTTTGTATTAATTATTAATTAATTAGTAGTACATCCAAACTTCACTTTATATAATAATAAAAGAAAAAAAAATTGAATAAACGGCAGTCTTTTGGTTATGAATCATTGTTGTACAAAAGTTTGTGTTTTACTTTCATTTCGTTTTGTTCGTTTCACTGCCAAGTGTTTTGAGAAATTAAGAAAATACTACAATTTGTCTTTCATATAGCGCCAAAAAAGAATTACAAAAAAAAATTGTGTGCGTCCTGCATACACATACCATTTTTCTCTAGCATAATAAAAATAAATATATATAAACTAATATAGCGCCGAAACTAATTTTTCATTATTTTTATTGACATTCCATTCATTACTGAAAGGCTCATTACTCATCTAATATAAAAGGAAATCTATGAGAAAATACATACATACATACATACATACAATGTAGCTTTGTGGACACTCATTTTACTTAATAACAAGACAAAGAAACCAGGCATCTATTTATTAAATTAAATTTAGACTATGATTTAATTATTTATTAATTAATAGTGTATAGGCCGTAGCATGCCAATTAAAAAATTCGAACTGGTATTTTTGCTAATTACTGTCCGTTCATCATTGTCGCAATGAATGATATAGCAGCAACTAAAATTGATATCAGAACGAATTTGCCAACATGCACGATCATAGAGCAGATACTGTGATGGCAGACTGAAAAGCTTGAACCAACTAAGATTAATGTATTATTATTATAAATTATCGTATAAAAAAATTGATAACATTAAAAAAAACACATTTTCTAGTCACTATTGTAATATAATAAATAAATTTTTATTAATTGCTAGTATTAATGAAGATATAATATTAATGAATAATTAATAGCATGGAATTTTAATTCAATTCAAAATTATATAAATAATGCTAAGCAGCTATAAGAGCAAAGTGCACACATGTTTTTTTGTAAATAGGTACTTCAAATGAATGTGTAAATAAAAATTCTTCATTATTTCTTGTATAAAATTCCATGCTCAAAAAAAGTGTATAATTACCTACGTATAACTGAAATTAATTAAATAAAAAAACAACCATTTTTGCCATAATGCTTCATATTTGTTAACGAGATTGACACAAATAAGGGTAATTGCATTATTTAGATGTAATTAAAAT
Organism: Adinopsis sp. GC000173; assembly: GCA_030264715.1. Classification (NCBI taxonomy): domain Eukaryota; kingdom Metazoa; phylum Arthropoda; class Insecta; order Coleoptera; family Staphylinidae; genus Adinopsis; species Adinopsis sp. GC000173. The sequence goes on from JARJDW010001198.1 coordinate 8,757, forward strand.
AACAAGATAGATCATAATTCATCATGAATAAAACTAAATCTTGTTTCTTTCTACGATTCTAATTCATTTCATTCGCTCAATGATGCTTGTACAACTCTAAATGTTAATGAATATTTTATATATAACTATATATAATACATATGAATAACTGTATTTCCCTTATTTATTCTAAAAAAAAGAAAACTCTAAGAAAAAACACGATTGCTATAACCAAAAAAATCTAGATTTGTGTATATTATTTATTACTTATTGTGTAAATACATCGAATTTATGAACCAACACGTTAATGTATGTTTTAATCTGTTAAATAAATTGCCAATCCAAAATATCGACGTGTATTTCATTATCTACCACTTTAATTCCCTCATACCTTGCAATGATGATGTAATATGACGTTTACGGAAATTAAAGACTTTTCTGCGTATTTCACCAAATAATTTTTTTTCAGCTATCAGATTTTACATGTAAGCTTTTTACAGAAAAAGATTCGATCCGATTAGTGTTTAGTTAGACGCTTTTGCAAATCATCTCGAAAAAACTCGATTTGGTTCAACTCATGGGATGAAAACTAACTATGTACTTTATTCAACCCAACAGGAATTTCCAGCAGGAACGGCAAGCGGAATGATTTTGATTTTGATATTTCGAAAAAATTAATTATCAACAAGGCATTAAAATACACTGTACCTTTACAACTTCAATTTAAGACTAATTAATTTCATATTTACATTAAACATTTTCAAATCTCTTATTGTTAATTTAAAAATTAACGACAATATCAATAACAGATTTGAAGTACTATTCTTTAAAAACGAACATCTATTATATTTAGTGTATCAGGTATAAATTTTTGTACGTTATAGATCTGCTGGGTTTTTAAATAGTTAAATTTTGTATGTTTTTTTTAATATACTAAATTTAAAAATGTGTATTTTTATATTTAAAATAATCTTCAATTTCAATTTAAATTCGTTAATACTAAAGTGATAATTGCCAATTTGAAATTGTTTATTTTCAATTTCAAATTGTGTAATCCCAATTCGAAATTGATTAGTCCCAATTTGAGGTAGCAAAGGTATAGTTTCTTTTTGGAAATTCTACGCTTTGGGCACTGTTTTACGTCCATTTCCAGGAATATAACATAAAAAATCACATATTTTTATTGAGGGAGACTGCAACTTATGGTATATAAATTACTTTTATACAATAGTTTACGAATGGCGATAAATATATCATTTTCTAAAGAAACATACAGAGTGTTTAATAAGTCCCACAACCTGAATTGAATTTTAGAAGCAGATGTTTAGTTAGGTAAACAGTATGAATATGTAATACTTATTTTTTTTTTTATTAATAAAATTTTGCGATCTCTGACTACAATGAGCACATTCTAGATCAAATTGATTGTCACCATCAGAAGTCTCAAAAAAAACTTTACGTTGATAAATTGTTATTTTAAATGGCTGTATTTTTGACATCAAAATTGAGTAACAATAAATTTAATTAAGATAAAAAACATTAATAATCGGTAGACATCCAGGAGCGCCTCTAAGATTATCTATAATATCCCCTTCAGAAACTTAACAATATATCTATAATACGTTCAAAGCCAATTCGAACGCTATTAAATAAAACTAAACCTTTTTAGAAAATAAAGACATAATAAAACATTTTTTTAACACTTACGATGCGATTTCCACTATGGGTTTTTATATGGTTATGTTTAATAACGTTCGAATTGAGTTTGAACTTATTATATATATGTGTTAAGCATACTTCTATGATTGTAATAAATTTTTGAAAACTTAATTGCGTTATGATTTTTTTATGTTGTTTGAAGGTATAATTTAATGTTACGAGTATCTGAGATTTGCAGTAACTGATTAGATAACAAAGTTAATTCACGTAAGAGTTTAACTTTGTTATTAAATCAAAGCATTAAGAAGTTTGCAATAAAAAATGCAAAGATACGAAAACGTAGCAAAATTCCACCTCCAAAATCTTCTTTACGGTGAAAGAAAGGTGGCCTTTTCTAGTATTTATAAACAGGTCAGGTTTTCCACTCGACTATCGAACAAAAACGCACGATATTTAAATGGATAAGCGGAATAAAGAAATAAACAATAAACGAATAAATTCCGATAAACCGAATTTGCCCTTTTAGGCCCTTTTACGACCGAATGTACTATTCTAAACCCAAACCACAACATTTCTTGCTTTTTAAATAAAATTCCTAAAGATTCAACTAAAACCTTTAATAAACTCTGCATTTTGATAAAGTCCCATTACCAATCTAAAAACTTTCTGAATTAATCGCTTCTTTATATAAGAGAATAAGCAACTTTTAGCCGGATAATTTATAAAAATCAAAGTTGTTTAAAATAAGAAAACTAAATGTAAAACATGAAAGTTACACTCGGTAAATGGTTGTAGTTGCAAAACAATTATATT
>JARJDW010001200.1:0-11905 GCA_030264715.1 Adinopsis sp. GC000173
TCTTTGTGGATTTATCGAACACGCTGGGCTGACTGTGATAGTGCCTTTGATATATTATGTCTTAATTGAGCAGCAATATCGTTTTATTTCGTATTAATTATATGGACCCCAAAATTTCTTTATCATGTTTTTAACTAAAACTATTTATGCCTATTGGAAGATTATTATGTATAAAATTGTTGAAAGAAAGAATTGGTTTTGATTTTAAAAAATCCATGCTTTATGGTTCAATTTATAAAATTTCAAAAAATAATTTATTTTCACACAATTTAAATGTTACACGATTCACATCAAACGATGATTAGCTCGGCAACACTTCGTCGACGCACTTTTTTCATTCCATTGCGATTTATCTCGTTTCTCTGACGGTGATAGCGCACCATGATCTACTCTGTGTCTTAATTTGCATTTTGAATTCAAAGCCGACGAATAAAAAAACTGGTGATTGTCCCAATCATTTTATTCGCATTATTATAGATATGCGTGTACCTAAATAATTCAACAATCTTTTGCCCCTTTCCTTCTTCTTATTTTCTGTGCCATTTTAAATATTTCATATATAATATACCGGGAACCGAATCGATATTTATTAATTTCGAGCGTCGGAAGCGTCACGTAAATCTATTTATTATTTATCAGGCGGCGGGGAAGTAAAAAAAATATGTCGGAGTTGTCGTGCATTACATCTTCCAACACATATATACCTACACATGCACACATATGTGTGCGGCTGTACGGGGGCGCGCGCGCTTTTTTATTGGGTGTAAATTATCCGAGCCATGCCATAAAAACGCGTATAAACGTGGGGGCTGTGCATCTTCATGCCATTATTATTATTATTTTTGCGTTTTTAAATATTTGATTATTATTATACCCGGCGTGTAGTATCGAATAACAAATTGCGTTTAATATCGTTGGAGGCATTTAATAATTACAGCAATTAAAAAATGCTTTAACAGTTTAGTTTTCCGATCGATTTTTTGGCTTTATCATTATGGAATATTATTTTTTATTTTGCAATTTTGAAATGGGCTGATCATAAAACGCGAACACAAATCAAAATAGCCTAAACTTTATCGATAAATCATTTTTGAAAGGGGATTTGATAACACAATCATCAAAATGTAAAATTTGCAAACAATTTGAATTTTATGTATTTTTTCAGCGATTTATAGATAAGAATTTAATGGCAAATGTTCTTAAAACCATTAAATATTTATTTGATTTAATTAATTTTTATTCATATCTTATCTATACATCAATACTTTTATTATTTATTGACTACGTGCCCGATAATATGGTAAAGGGAAACTGTTTAACTTGAAAAATATTAATTAAAGTAAATGACGATAAGACAAAACTAATAAATCAACTAAACTTAATGAGAGAGGACATAAACACGAAAATATAATAAATCCACTGCAATTAAAAATACATGCTTTAACACTTTAAAATTGCCATAAAATCTGATTTAATTATATAAATAGATTTAAAATATTTGTAAAAGTGTTTTACTACTATCTACCATACCACCACACCTATATACTATATATAGAGCGAACCGTTTCATGGTTGATAAAACTTTCCAATATTTGCATTTTCGCTCGCAAACAGAAATGATGATTTATAATAGACGAAATTTTGCGGTGGTGGTAGTGGTTGGCGGACGCTGCTGCGGTGCTAAATTTAATTCATTCGTTAAACAATAATATGTGTTTGGGTACGAATTAAAGAGACCCTTTTCGCATAATTCATTTCATTTCGGCCTCGACGATGTCTCCACCACCAACTACGCACAATCAAACCTGTTACGTTTTTTATTTGTTTGTTTGAATACAAGGCAAAAGATATGTAATATACCAGGGTGGTCTGATAAGTTTCCTCCACTCTTTGTTGTTTTTCACAACTTTTCATGACTTTGCAACTGTTTTTTGTGTGTTTTACTATCCTATTTTGTTGATTTTCTCAATATGTTTCTATAAAATAGCGAAAAAGTTGCAAGAAAGTAACGAAAACCATGAAAATGTTGTAAAAATACAAAAAAATAGCGACAAACGATGAAAAATGACAAAAACTAGCGAAAACAAGAAATTTGAAACTTTTTAGACCACCCTCGTTTGCGTTTGTGTATGAATTGAAGACCCCTCATTTGATTTTGATTCTGCCACCAACGCACAATCAAGCCTGTAACGCATTTTATTTTATTTTTTTTGTTGCATGCAAATCATCGTACGTACGCGCATTAATCCAATTAAAATAGTGGCGTAGCGAGGAAAAAAATTAGTGCGCCTGTGATGTTGTTATGCAATAGACCTGAAAATCCAACACACAATGCGATTTGTGCCGTTGCGTCGTCGTCGTCGTGTTGTCCCCCCAAATAATACGGACGCAATCCGATATTGATTCGCTAATCCTTTATTTTTACCCTCCTTCTAACTAAAGTCGCGCTTAATCCGCTCGGCAAGTAGATTTCCCATCGCGTCCATCTAGTTGTAGTGATAAAATTTAGTAATAATCTAAAGAAAAGCCTTATTATATCTCTCAACGTCAAAAAAACACTATACATACGTACTTATATGATGCTACATTCCACCACGCGGGGTGAATGTGTGCATGTGGGTGACAACGATTCTGGTAATTCGTAGATGGAATTTATTAAGATGTCATCTGTACGAGATGAGGGAGAGCTTTTCGTACACACACATATAGAAATGAAATTATTTCGGCTGACAGCGATCATCGGATTATTGTGTGTGTGCGTAAAACATAATGTTTGCGCAAATTAGATAACATGTGGCGTTTATTCATTGCGCCATAGGCAAACGAACCGAACAAAAATCCATGAAACAATGCGCAATATTTAATATTTCAATTCCACATTTCCTTTGAGCGATCAATCATGCTCTCTTTTTAATAATAATGTCGACAAAAAAAAATAAAACTTTTTAGTACCTATAGCGAATTTGTCGCGATTATCATTCGNCAAAAATCCATGAAACAATGCGCAATATTAAATATTTCAATTCCACATTTCCTTTGAGCGATCAATCATGCTCTCTTTTTAATAATAATGTCGACAAAAAAAAATAAAACTTTTTAGTATCTATTTGTCGCGATTATCATTCGTTTAATCGACGCCGCTAAAATTGAATCTTAAAAACTTTTTTATATAAGTAGGTACAACAATGTGTAACGATTTTTTATGGCGCAATAACATTTTCAGAAGAGGAAGAAATTGTTTGCGTTTTCAGGGAAATTCTTAAAATTTCTTGCATATTTTTGCTTTAAAAAAATCAATAAACGCTTGAAAGTAAGTGATTGCTGGAAATATTCTAAGAATAACTTAAAACTTCCTGACACTGATCTGAAATCACCAAAATGACATAAAATTATAAAAAAGCAATAAATTTTCTAAATGAAATAAATATACTTGTTTATATTGTGCACCAAATCTGCATAACTAGCCAGAGTTGTTTTATATTTAAATCGCTTAAACTGTAAATTGAAAATCGCACAGGCTGCTTAATAATTTACGCCACCCCCGGTAGAAGTATTTTAATCGGGTGCAATTACCATACGGAAAAGCGTTATGTCCTAATATTGTCGACCGGGCGACCACATAAAAACCGAACGAATAGCCGGGCCCGGGTTGCTAAAAGAAGACGAGAAAAAAAAAAGTGAGCGTGAAGCGAGAATCTATTGAGAATGTAGTTGAACGTGTTCGGGTTCGCAAGCTTACCGCATTCATTTCGAAAACTATGTGTATCTAAAATGGATTTCGATAAATACCTGCGCTGCTCGGAAGAAAGCGCCGCGCTCCTTTATCGGTCCGCAGCGAGGCAAAAAATCGACGCCGAAACGCCATTTCACAACATACACGAGTCGGCGAGCAACTTTCTCTCGATTGCCCCGTGCGCGTGTATTTGACGGCGGGATCGTCTGCTTTAACATAGGTTTCGGCATCAGCTAGTTAGTGTGTCAACCTTCGAGCGTATTAATTATTAAAGGCGATAGATATAGGTAGTACAATGCCATGCAAAGATAACCTACACAAGTTATTTATTTCGCACAGATTCTAAAAACATTCAATTTTATATTTGGATTTTTTGCCAAGGGGAAATTTTTGACAATTTAATTTCATTGATTTCTCTTTGATCTTATTTCCATCAAATTTTTTGAAGATCTTCTTCATTATTGATCAAAAATGCGAGAAGTGCTGCATTTTTTAAAAATCAAAATCTTGAAATGTATACTTTTGAATGAAACGCAATGTAAATACATACGTCGCGAACTTTTACTACTTTTTTCGTTTTCCAGAAAATTGAATTACCGTCGCCGTTGTGTGTTTGAACAATGCGCGCGATTCGCGTCTCCTTTTCTTCTTCCTCGCACAAATTGATCAAATTATAATTAAAATTTTACCGCAAAATTTCATTCGCCCCAGCCCAAATAACCGAACCACCACCACCACGAATGAATGTCTATATATAACTTTATTACGCCCGTTCGGGAAAAATATACGGCCGAGATTAATTATTTTAAACGAGTTGATGCAATTAACGAAATTGAATTATTACGAGAAATATCCGCAGCAGCAGCAGCAGCAACAACGTGGCGTTGTGTTGCGATTGAATTGAATAGAGAGATGCGCATTTCGTATAATTTTAATCAAACTTCAACCGGTTTTGTATTCGTTTTGTACTTGATTATTTCACAATTCATTGCTGCATTGTTCTTGGTATAATTTTTATATTTTATAGTTTTCAATACGCATGTATCTAAAAGTCGCAATTTTATTACGTATGTATGTAAAAGTCTCGATTTCAACATTAACTCGTTGTCCATTTATGAATGCAAATCTTTTTTTGTTGTTGTTGTTGTGTATGTATGAGAGATAAACCTTTCTGATTTAATTAATCGCGACGCGCACGCATGATTACACCCATACAACGCTCGTTTTTTTTGTGGAGCGACCGCCGCAAACATTTTATTTATGTAAATCGCTCGGACAACACTTTATTAAAAATTAACGTTCGAACTGTGTGTGTGTGTGTGCGAGCGTAATTTAATTAATTTNTACACCCATACAACGCTCGTTTTTTTTTGTGGAGCGACCGCCGCAAACATTTTATTTATGTAAATCGCTCGGACAACACTTTATTAAAAATTAACGTTCGAACTGTGTGTGTGTGTGTGTGCGAGCGTAATTTAATTAATTTATTACACACACATACAGCCAGTCAATAATTATCTATTTTGTTGTAAAATGCAGCGCGCGCGGTGTCAAGTGTTTACCGCACCAAACACCGCGATCTGATTAAAACTAAAGTGCCGGTTAATAAAATCCATCCCATTTTGTACAATTTTTATATGTCAAATTGCAAAATATTCCTGAAAATGTATAGTAATTATTGACGGACTAAATTTTATTAACAATTGCACTTACTTTTCGATCGTTTTTGTGTGTTTTTACGACAATTTTCCAAAATTCATGAATTATTCCATCAAAATTTTTTATCTTTCCATAAATTTTTGTACAAAAATAATAGAACATAACGTAAAGCTTCGTACAGACTAGAGTATTTTTGCACACACGAATAGTTTGCGCGCAAGAATGCTCGTGCGTGGAAACTTTATACGATTTCGTACAGAATTGAGCGATTCTTATTTATGTGTGTAAAACTGTGCTCCAGTCGTTCGTTGGAATGTATAACGAAATGTCCGCTCCTCGAATACGTCCAGACTGAGCGCCGTTTCGCCCAAAAATCGTTTGCTGTACCGAGAAACGACGGATAACGTTCGTGCGCGCAAAAATGCTTAAGTCTGTACGAAGCTTAAGATGCAGTAGCTTTTTAGTGTACATTTATATGCCCATAGAAAGCAAATTATTCAAACTTCATTTATTTTTATACCCCAAAAAGCTTTGAAAAAATTGTGTAATGATATGCATGCCATATTGTTTCGCCGCAAATGTGCAACTTTCAGCAATTAATGACTCAATGAAGTGAGCGGGTGGGTGGTGTTGTGTAAGTATATATTAATTTGTGTGTTGTTGAAGAAAGTGCTACGCTATGCAGATTGTAATTATCGATTGTGTGCGCGATATATATACATGGCTAATTAAATGAAAATACGAAACTTGCCTATGAAATGCGAAACTATCTTCGATAAGTTCAAACTTAATACACACTCGAATAGTTTAAACACCCTCTACGAGTTCGCGTTACTACCGCACCGCACCGCACACAAAGCAACAATTCGCATTTGATTTAATTTAAAAAGTTGAACGCACACACATTTCGGACCAACCGGTTGTTTGTGCCGGTTTTACGGCCGGCCGGCGCGCCTATTTCTGCGGCCGAACAACATTTCACCCGATCCAATGTGTTGGTTGTTGGGTGTGTGTATATAAATAAATATATAACGAAAGTTGTGTGCTACTACTGCTGCTGGTTTTAAGCGCGAAGCGAAAACTTTACACAAACTCCTATTTGCGCTAAACTAAAAGATACTTTATAAAGTAAACAAGATCATTACCTGCATAATTTGTTCACGCTAAAAACTAATTTCAAGTTTTAATCTAGTTTTTTCCTTCTCACCGTGCGATGATAAAAAATTATTATTGCACAATAATGGACACTAATTTCTCTGAATAACTAACTAACTAACTAATCGGCATCTTGTTGTTTGCGTTGGACGATTAATTATTGAATTAATGTGCAATAAATTTTCGTATACCAGCATAATTTACCTACGCACACGTCGCTTTTAATTAATGACGGAATCGATAAATTGTCGAGATAACTGCACCAAATTGAAAGAGTATGCTAAGTGTTGATGATGTACGATGGTACTTACGAAATTTTCAGCGAGTGCGAAAGTGCTTAAATTTCTAACTAATCATCTTTACTGCACCAAATTATTTTTTTAGCATCGCCATATATTTCTCACACATTCAATTTTTGATTGATTTTCTTTGATTTTTTGCGATTTCCCAATAAATGTATAGAAACATAATTTGTTGCACTAAAAATGAAAAAAAGCAGATCATTTTCATGCAGAAAGGTTGAAATCTTGCATATTTTCAGCAATGTTCAGGAAATGTCTAGATACTTTCAGAAAAATTTTAGGAAATTCAGGTTATTTTTAGCACTTTTCAGATTATTTTTAGGAAATTCAGTATAGTTTCAGCATTTTTAGATCTTTTCAAGAAAAATCGAGATATTTTCAGTACTTTTTCAGATTATTTTCAGGAAATTCAGAATAGTTTTTACATTTTCAGGAAATTCAAGATTTTTTTAGCATTTTTCAGATCATTTTTAGGATTCCTCTAGCCCATTTTTACCATAAAATCTACAAACAATATGATTTCGAAAGTTCCAAATCTTGCTTTTTGAACAGATATATAATATAATACAAAAAGCATAATGTTTCAAACTATTTATTAACAGATTGTTTTTCATTTTTAATTAATAGAATGTGAAAACAACAACAACAACAAGCACAACAAGCAGCGAAATTAATGAATTGTGTAAATAAAACCGCAGCGGCGCGCAATTCATTCGAAAACAGCGCAAATATAATATTATTCGATAATTCGATTAAATCGCAATCGAATCATGCCACTGCTGTGCTGTGTTGCTGCTGCTATACACAATGCTTTTTGTCGCCGGGTTATAGTAGTGTTCTTTTTTTGCTCTAGCTATAATAAATGCGAGCCGTTCTCGCGAGACAGGCACGTCGCGCTATACAGCTTGCGCCACGACGATCGTCCGATTAATCAACGACACTAAAAAAGTTTTCATGTACTATGATGATCATCGTGTTCCGTATTACACACCTTCTTTCGCGTTTAATCGTTTCATTAAGTAAAATCGCTTGGGTTTTATGAGGTGGCGGCTGAAATACTAAAAGTTTGGTAGATTTGCTGGGTCCAATCTATCGCATCGCATCGTTGCCGGGGTGCCAGGGTGGTGGTGGGTAGTAGTCAGTATACTACTACTGAAAAGTGCGAGTGTGTTAGAAAGGACCTAATTTATCTTTTGAAAACTCATTGAATGGCTTTGTTGTGTAAGTATAAAGAATGCTTGCTTTTGTTTCATTAGAGTTTGTTCATTTCTTGACGTCGTTTGCTAGTAAAGTAATTTATATATACAGCGAAACAATTTTAACATAAAATTTATGGTTTTCGTTTCTCGCGCAAATTCGAATTTTGTATATAAAATGATAATTTACTGTGTGTGTGTGTGTGTGTGGCAAAACAAATGAATTTCAAATTGTAAAATTTCGAGCGGTGTGGTGGTGCGGCCGATCATTATCTATACTAAAGGGCTTTTGTGCGCTGTGTATCAAAATATGATTTATGCGCTTTTTGCGCGCCAAATTTATTAGCGCCCATTTTTTTGTTTTGAGATGCGACGTTTAATTTTATTTATTTATTTTTTGCTGCTGGCGGACGTACGCGTACATAAAATAATATATAAATAATTTTTTTAGCCGGCGCGCACCATTTGCGGCTGTAAATTTTATATGAAGCTGCACTATAACTATAAAAATAATTAATAAATTAACTGCGCGCTCTAAATGCAATTTTCCAGTATTTTCAGCTCGTACACTTTTATTTTTTGCTTATTTTCTCTCTCTCTTTTATATATATATTTTTTAATTAAACGATTCCTGTCTAATGCCACACAACAATTCAATCAGAAAAATCGAAGGACGGGCTTTACTATATATATATATTGCAAACGCTTTCAATCAATAACACACTCGAATTCGGCGAAATCTGCGACCGGTCCGCTAAACCACACAAGACGAAGAGAAAGCGGAGGAAAAAGAGCGCGCCGTGGCAACTTTCCGATCCATCATCATATTATACTTTCATCGCGTAATAATTTAGCAGCGCGCAATAAAATTGTGTATGTGTGCGCGTTCGCGGTGTGTTGCGCGGCCGCCGTACGTTTTTTATTATCTACGCGGCCGCATTTACATATAAATATGAAATAGGATTTGATTTTCTATTGAAGCAGCGTATGGGGGGTGGTATAACTTTTGCGCCACCAGTGTGAATATCGTGATGCATTGTACACATGAATTTTTGTGTGCGGTAACTAACGCATTACTAAAATAGAATGCTTTTTGTTTAAAAATAAAAATAAAATCAATATTGGTATATTTTCAGGCAATTTCAGGAAATTTCAGAACATTTTCAGCATTTTTCAGACCATTTTTTAACTTCCAGCAGCGTTTTTTTTAACAATTACACACAAAAAACTTGCAATAATTTTTCTTGCGATAACATATAAAATAGGGATGTTGTTGACTGTGACAACATTGCTCCAGTTTGCGATCCATCCAAATAAAACCGCCACCGCCACCACCACAGCCCATACTAGGCAGACGGCCGAAATTAATTTGCTAAAGCGGTTTAAAATATTTATTGCGTTCGGTGTGCGGCGGTGGGTAAACAATCGTGCAATCAGGTTCTGTGTATACATAGATATAGTTTGTACTATCTGCTCGTTTGAAGTTTTCAGGCATGAGACGATGACGACGACTTGGGTTTGCTGCAGCGACACGCCAACGATATATTTCACATTTTTAGCCAGTGTGTCTGTGTCTATGTTGCTAAAAAACAAGCATGGAACGAGTGCTCTCTGTGTGTGTGTATGTGTGTGTGTGTTGGTTGGGATGAAGTGGAATGTTAGCAGAATGTCAGTACAAGCACGTAGACTTAAAGTGAGAGATAGTTGAAGATTAAGAGTAAATTATTGCGAGTGTGTGCGCGCGCGGTTTTTTCTCTGCGCGAAGCGAGTTTAAAGCGACGCGTGAATAATTTAAACATGGATTATATATTTTCATTATATGCTGCTGAATGTTCGATTCACATTATTCAAACTCTCAATTTCAATTTCAATTATATAATATAATAATAATAAATTTTTTTCTTAAATGTATTTGGGTGAAAATTAACTGCCTACACAATGCGGTAGAGGTAGATATAATATGTAATTTAGAAATGACGAAGGGAATTTATTATTACATTTGTAAGCCTATACATTAACATTGGGGGTGCGCTTCAAATCCATTGAGATTTCCACTTTTCAGGAACAAAACATGGTAGTGTATACCTACCTAGTCTGTATGCGACGCATCATCATGCAAAATAAAAAAAATAATAAAATACACACACACAACGCAAAGAAAGAAAAAAAAAACAGCCAACAACACATAATAAATCATAATTACAGCGCATTATTATTATTTTCGGCGTACGAATAATTAATTATTTTCGTTGTCATATTAAAATCCTTCAAGGAAATTAATTAAAATTTGTTGCGGCTATTATTTAATTACCGCCTCATCGTAAACAATTACACGTGCGGTTTATTAAATGGAGATTTTTCGACCAACTAACTAACTAGCTATATATACTATGTATAGCTAATAATTCATCGTTCTAATTACCCTTACGTAAAATTAATTATAATTGTTTTGAATCTCTCTGTTTCTATGTTCTAGTGGAAGCAGCGCTGGGGCGTCGTTACGAAACTATCACCTGCTGCCGGTAAGTCATACTAATACGTAATAATAAAATCTTAAACGATATTTAATAGAAAAATTATTTTTATGTAAAAATAGAAAACTAGTAGTAAGGTTCGGTGTACCTATGTAATAAAGCACCCACTAATTGACTTCTTTCATGTATAACAATGAAAAATAGAATTCTCATAAAAACGAACGAGCGCACAGAGAACACAGAGCGCGAAGAGCGAAAAGAAATCAATACGCGCGCCAAGAAAAACGAAACATGCACGTTGACAATTAATTATTTAAATTTTTTTTAACTTCTAGCCGACGCTGCCGAACCGACTCGAATCGTTAATAATAAATTAACGGAATATCGTCTTTTTAATATTACCTACTATACTACTATACTAAAACGGCCTCATTTCTACATATATATGTATACCAACTAGAATTATTATCTCGCGAATAAATCGTATTTTATTTTTTTGCTGGGTTGAACTATCACACACACACATTATATTTGTTGAGGAGCGTTTTCATGCATGTGTGGCATAAAATTTAATAAAAACGCCAGCCGTAATATGTGATTTATAACGATAATCAATCCTAATTACGCGCTCGCGAAAAAATACGCTCGACGTATATTATATCACACACACACACACACACACAAAATATGATAAGTTAGACATTTCAATAATTTCCAACTAGCTTCGTAGTAGCCAAAAAATCATCATCATCTGCTGCAATCTGCTTAATTTTTTCTCATTAACTTTTCGTGTTTTCACAATTTTCAATTTTAAGTATATTCAGATTTTGCAATAATATAAAAAAATTAGAAATGATTTTATTATTTAATAAGCAAAAAATTCACAACTGAAAATGATTGAAACGTTTTCTGAAAAATCTGTTTTTAGAGCAATTTTTTATATTGTTTGTTTTGTCGCATTTTTTGAAATCTTTGACAAAATTTCCTTGAAATTTTTCGGTTATCAAATGTATTTTCATGAATTTTAATAAAAATAACTGCAACTTTATATAAATCACTTTTTTAAATAGTTTTTAGACAGTTTTTATGCCAATTTGCAATTTTTTCGTTCGTTTGCTAGCTGAAAATATTGAACTGAAAAAGGATGGCATTGTAAATTTTTCGCTAAACCACAGTAAATATGCAAATTGAACGAAAAATAGAACAAAATTAATTATACTGTTTAGATACAACAAATTTTGCGCATTTAAATAAAATATCGATCGGATTTTTTTATTGCAAGCTTTTGGCTCGTGGCTTTGTGTGCAGCAGCAGCAGCAACAACGACCGGCCTTCTTTTTTTTGTATAAATATCGCAAATTGTAAATCCGGAAACGATAACAATGC
>JARJDW010001201.1:0-22967 GCA_030264715.1 Adinopsis sp. GC000173
CGATAGTTGAAATTTCGTTTCCAATCCATCTCCAAACTAATATTGCTTTTCCATCAGCCTATGATGTGCAAAAATGATTTAATTTGTAGATAAAACTTGTAGATATTAGGTAAATAAATCTAGTAAAGTAGCTTATATTGTTTTCACATTTTTAGACTCATGTTAGTACAATAGTTCACGATAGTTGAAATTACAACTCTGGAGCTTCACTAAACATCGCTTTTTCATTCATTATGTGAAATTGGTTTAATTTGTAGAAAAAAATCGTAGATATTAAGTAAATATATTTAGTTAAGTAAGAACGACTTATATTATTATATTTTAGTTAGTGACAAAGTTTGCGATAGTAGAAATTTCGTTTCCAATTCATCTCCAAACTAATATTGCTTTTTCATCAGCCTATGATATGCGAAAATGATTTAATTTGTAGATAAAACTTATAGATATTAGGTAAATAAATCTAGTAAAGTAGCTTATATTGTTTTTATATTTTTGAACTCATATATGACTACAATAAATCGCGGTGGTTGAAATTGCAACTCCAATGCATCACTTAAAATCGCTTTAATTTCATTTATAGAAAAAAAAACTCGTAGATGTTAGATAAATAAATCTATAGTAAAGTTCACGATAGTTAAAATAGTGCATCACTAAATATCGTTAACTTCCATCCATTATGTGAAATTGATTTTTACATTTATTTTTAACTTTTTTACTTGCTCACACTCATTATCAAGAATTTATTGCCATTTACTCTACGAATTTTCAATATCGGGTCAATAACAATTGATTTTGATATTTGCACTTTGGAATATTTCATTTAAAGGAAACTACTATTCATTTTCCATTGTATTTTTTAATCTCTACTGGGATTAAATGATCATTTAGTGTATCGTCTTGCCTTGTTTTGCATATATAATCCAAATCATTTGCAATTAATTTCATTTGAAGAAAAAACTTGTAGATATTAGGTAAATAACTTTAGTACCTAAAGTAATAACGGCTTATATTGTTTTTACATTTCTAATTAGTGACAAAGTTTGCGACCGTTCAAATAACGACCCCACATTGCATAATTAATCTGAGACATTGCTTTTCCATCCGCATTATTACGCGTGAAAATGATTTCATTTGTAGTGAAAATTACACCCATCTACGGTAATGTCTATTTATTGATAGACAACGATTTATAATATGTAAATTGCTCTACAATTAGAATTGAATTAGGTGTGAGCGAAATATATAAATATAAGCCGCATAGTATACGAAATATATTTACCGTGCGTCATAATTCGTTTTTATAGAAAAAAAGCAGCTTCCAATAAAAACGGGTAATAATTATTGCACTTCCACTTTTTCTTTCTAAAGTTCGAACAAATTTTTTACCGATAATGAGCTTGTTAATTATAAGCAAATTAATGTTACTCAAATTGTATTTAAACTAAAACTATTTACACTATAGAACGCGTACAATATGGATGTGCTTTTCGGCTGGATGCGACGTGAAGGTAAGTTTCATCAATAATTGGTATTTTATGTAGTACTTATTCTATATTTTCTAGATCCACGATCTAATGATTTTCTATTTATGCAATCTGCGACGCCGTTTTGGATAATTCTCGGAGTGTATCTGTGGTTCATCTTCGTCTGGGGTCCGACATTTATGAAAAATCGGGAACCGTACCAGATAGATAAAGTGTTAATTATTTATAATGTCCTGCAGATTTTGTATAACTCATATTTAGCCTTACTAGTAAGTACTAAACTACGCATTATTAACACATTGTATCCCAGAGACGTACTAGTACATTTTTGCCGATTGATGCTTGAGTACGGGACACGTACTATTTTCATTCTATTTTGTTTATTTTGCTATATATTCTGGAAAAATTTAGACAAATAAAAACTAGTACAATTCCGCTGCAAAAAGGTACCAGCACGCAATGTATTAAACTTGCTTTCAATGCGTACGCATTTTTAGTCGTTCATCTTACTACCGTTCTATACGATTTTCTGCAATGAAGTTATTGTGTCGTACGAATTTCCAAGGAATTATGAAATTTTCATGGCGTACCTCTATTGTTTCAACAAATACATCGACTTACTTGACACTGTAAGTATTTTTATTGTCTATTGGTATTTCATTCACTTTTTTATATTTGAAAATATGTTACGTAAAGTTATTTTTGTTGCTCAGTTCTTATTTTTTACAAAAATTATTTTTTTCTAACTAAAACCAAAAAAAGTTGGCATGTTTTAATTAGACGTTTGGAGGGGCAATTATTTAGGCAGATAACCTTCTTTTCAAGACGAAAAACTGATTGCGTAAAAATTGGCCTTGTAAGCATCTAATTTAAAAAACATTCCAACTTTGAAATATTTGACCAAAAATTGGCATTATTTTCCATAAAAAACCATTACATTTACGAATGGTATAAAAATTATCAAAAATATTAGCAGTTCATTCACTTTTTTGTATCATAGATAATGATAAATCGAACTTTAACGCTTGTAGGAGGTAAGGAGTAAATGGTATTCAATTTAAATTTGGTTGCAAATCGCTACAGATTTTTGTGTTACAAACTAGGAAGTAGTGTTTTCTTCGCTCCTTGCCTCCTACAAGCGTTAATTTTATCTAACAAAACTATTACTTTTACAGAGGGTTTAAAACTAACCAAAATATCAACATTAAACTAACTATTACAGTAGAAACAGCTTCCTTTTTCAATTCAAGCGCTTCAGATTCTTGTGTTACGTGCTAGGAAGTTGTATTCTCTTCACTCCTTACCTTCTACAAGCGTTAATTTCACCTAACAAAAATTGTAACTTTCCCAAAGGATTCAAAAATTATCAAAACATCAAAATTTAATATAAGTAATAAGATAATGTTCTCTTACAAGAATCTGGTCTTTTACTTGTAAATCTTATCGGATTCTTATCGCGAGTTAAAGAATTTTATCCAACAAGTACTATTATTTTCACAACAAAATTTATGTGTTACCACCTCGAGAAGCAAAGAAATGAGTGGAAAACGATATTGTAACAGTTGTTTTTTTCAATCAGGTGACTTAAACCAAGAAACAACATTATTCCTTCTTGAAGTGGTAAAGCATAAATTAGGTTAAGTTATAAAAAAGAATTCTTCAAAAAAAAATTAGTAGATACCTAAAAGAGATGCCAATTTTGTGTTTGAAGATTTATTTATTACAAATTGTGTTGTTGCAGGTATTCTTTGTGCTGCGCAAAAAATTCAATCAAATCACATTCCTACACGTTTTCCATCATGTCGTGATGGCAATTGGTTCCTACTACGTCTTCAAAGCGATACCGGGCGGCCAAACTGGAACAGTTTGCATCCTCAACTCGGTCGTACACATGTTTATGTACACTTACTATCTGCAGACAATCTTGAACAAGGGATCGCAGGGAATTTGGTGGAAAGAATATGTCACGTTGCTACAATTGGTGAGTATAGTATATTTAAATGTAATGTTATTGAAGGAATGTTTTTTTGTAGGCACAATTCGCTGCTGGTTTTGTAATCTTTGTCGGCAACTACTTTCATCCCACGTGCACCTATGATAAATCGTACGCGCTGATGTCGATCTGTATAGACCTTATGTTCGTGTACATGTTTGGTTCGTTTTACTATTACGCATACGTCAAAAAGAAGAAGGTCCAAACCAAAACAGAATGAGATAGCATTGCTGCATCGCATTGCAATGTCGTCGTAAACACTTTTAATTAATTTCAAGTTTGTCATCATGCACCAACTAAACAAATTTAAAATTAATTGATTTAGATGCAATAAACCATCGGGACGCTTTTCAATAATAATGTGTATGCGAAATTGTTTAGTCATTGCTATGTTATATAAAAAGTGTGAAGTAATAATTATATTATTTAATAGATGCATATGTTCTGTAATAATTTTAAATAAAGCGTTATTTATGTCCAATAAACCAGACACAAAATATTTACCACATATTTATCTAACCTGAAACAACTTGTGTACACCATGATTAAATTATGTATGATTTATGACGGAAACAATTAATTATGATGAAATGTAGGCGTCAATTGCGTTGACAATTTAATTGATAATTTTATTAAATTAGTTTTAAGCTTTCTAAACATATGTATGCATGTAAACATTCAATTAACAATATTTTATTAAGCGTAATATTCGATTGGTTGCTGGGAAAGCGTATATACCTATGTCCTATGTATATATGAAGTTGTACAATTAAGATAATAAATATTAAATTTACGTCACTCAATTATAAAATCATCATCAATTATATAAAAATTTTCTAAGAAAAAAAAACGCAAACTAGTAACGACACAGCTAGATGGTAGATAGGTATTTTTTTTTATTTTCTAAATTAATAACATATTTTTTATATGTTATAAACTGGATAATTGCTTATAAATGAAAAATTGGTTGGTGAAGGTATATCAATTTGCGCATCCATGAAATTGCGTAAATGTAATTTTTTATTGTTTGACATAAACAAATGTGTACAACTAAATTTAATTAAATGCTTAATTGTTCCATTTTTTTCCTGTCTAGTCTAGAAATTTTCTCATAGATACTTGGAGTATTTTAAAAAAATAATACAAGTTTTGCCATTTTTTTAGGTATTATTATTGTAAATGGTTGAATCTACTGTTCTTAGATACTATTCCTATGATATTTTTATATTAATTTCGAGTAAGAGAGGCGCAACTGCAATTTGAATGCAATTTTATAAAGGAAAAAGTGTGTCATAAATTCCCTAAAATATGTTAATGAATGTTTCGGTTTCCATAGTAATTTTTAACATCTAAATGTGTATAAACAAAAATAGATACAATAGTTACTTATATTACAAGGTATGAAAAGTCCAATATTGTTTGAAGAGTAATTTAAATCAAAAGAATTGTGAATATTGACAATCTCATTTAAGTTCTAGAATCTGCAAGGTTTTCAGGAAGTTTTCTGAGTATTATATTATAGCATAATATATCGCCAGTTGACCTCCCAAGTGACTGGATTATAGGAGCGAATCAAACTCCCAAGTAAAAGAATGTGTTTGATATTACTAGTAATAAAATTAAAATGGTTTATTAATTTAAGAGAAAACAAAGATTTTTTTACAACGCCTATACAAGGAATCAAACCCCAGCCGTTTATGTGAGTACTTTAGCTTTAGCGGTACTTTAGCCGGTGAACCAGACCCGAAATATTAAATTAGTACAACCGAAAATATTTTAATTTAAAGTAAAATCATGCAAAATAGTTTACTAAGTTTGTCCTAACAACCAAAATAGAGGTGTCCGAGCGTTTTTCAAAGATTTAAACCATACATATGCAACCAAATACACCTCATACAAATTTATTCACATCTAAATTTATTTATGCAATATTGCACCTATTAATTTTTAATACAGATGTATTACTCATTTTAAATATCCCCAAAGTTAATAAGCAATAAATTAATATCCAGTTGTAGAAATTTTGACAGTTGCAAGAGAAAACTTCTTTACCAACACACTATTTATTTGTATGATTTGTATAGTCACCGTGACAATTTGTCAATTTCCATCAAAAATCGTGAAATACCGATTATCTAGTGAAGTTGTTAATTTATTTAACTGCAAAAATATTTAAGGAATAGTTAAGAACATAATTTTAAGAAAACAATGGTAAGATTCAGTAACAATTTATGAATTTTCATTCTTTTAGGTTATGTTTTATACTAAACATGACGAAGCTGTAATTAAAATCTAAAATACACTGTATTTAAATAATATTTAATATCAAAATAAGAATATTAACTGGAACTAATACAGTTTCTTGTGTTTTAGTCGATCTTATCATATAATGGAGGCGCTATGGTTGCCATGAGCGGCAAAGAATGCGTTGCAATTGCCACAGATAAACGCTTCGGTGTCCAAGCGCAAACCGTTGCTTTAAATTTCCCAAAAGTGTATGAAATGGGTCCGCACTTGTTTGTTGGCCTTCCCGGTTTAGCCACAGATATTCATACAGTCATGGAGAAGCTACGATTTAGGTAATTTATTAAAAGCGTATGGGAATACCGTTAATCACAGCAATATTTTGAATTTGCAGAAAGAATTTATATGAGCTGAAAGAAAATCGCTCAATTAGCCCACAAGTATTCAGCAATATGGTCGCTAATATGCTTTACGAACGTCGTTTCGGTCCATTCTTTGTTGAGCCAATGATCGCTGGCTTGGATCCCAAAACGCATCAACCTTTCGTTTGCAACATGGACCTAATCGGCGCCATCAATAATCCAATTGACTTTGTCGTTGGTGGCACTGCAAGCGAACAACTGTACGGTATGTGCGAGGCACTTTGGGAACCCGATCTAGGACCGGAAGACTTGTTCGAAACCATCTCACAGGCGTTGATGAATGCTTTCGATAGAGATGCTATCAGCGGTTGGGGCGCTACTGTTTATATTATGTAAGTATGACTCAAATTAATGGTTTTACACATATGTTTAGGATGTTACACATGTGGCTGAGATACTTTCGAATAGGAAAAGTAATCGCCCAGATAATGTCTTCAAGTTTGTTTACTTACTTAGCGACAAGTTATTAATGTCACTATTAAACTTGTTTTTTATGCGATAATATTACAAAGAAGCACAAATTAGGTTAATATTGATAAAAATAAGTTCCCTACATTTTATTTCGATATTTCAGTAGTGCACACTCTCGTTGTATGATGGCTGTTCAAATTACCTCATATAAACTCTATAACTGTTCCCACTACAGTAGTAAAGCAGGTGTAAAACTCCCTTACCCTAAAGCAGCAATTTATAATTCTGGTCATGTTTTTGTAGTTTGACAAAAAACCGTTACACCACAACAAATATAGTCGATGATTTAATGTCAATGAAATGTTATTTGTTTGCAGAGAAAAAGACAAGCTGACGGTGAAGGAGCTGAAAACACGTATGGATTAACTTGAATTTAATTTACTTAAGGCTTTTTCAATTATTATTTTATGGAATTTAAAGTTGCATCAAATAAATTCACATACTTTCTACTTGGTTTTATAGTAAATGAAAAAAATACCTTTAAATTAATAGATAATATAGTTTATATTTCAGTAAGAAAAATAGATGAGATACAAAAAATAGATCGATATAAAAGAAAGGTATAACCTAAATTACATACATACATATTTTCATATATAAAAAAATATAATTAATCAAAGAATGATTAAATAATCACAAAGAATAATTCGTAGATTGATTTTTAGCTTTAAGTACACGCATTAAATGATGATTTACATATTGCGTTTGGCATCAAACATTATTATTATTATTATTATTATTTATTGCAAAAACTGGCACTGATTTTTTAAGTTTAGTTTTTCTTTTAAATTTTCTAAGACTAGAACATTAAAAATGCGCTACTTTACTCAGTCATGTTTATAAAATGTAGTAACTTTGCCATAATAGGTATCAATTTTCATCTAACTAAAATTAAGACACTTTTTTTAGTTCACAATAATAAATAGCAAAACCGAATCTTTGTTGCCAATTTAAAAAAATTAAACCCTGCATTCTCAGGGTGAGCGTTTCACAATTTCTTATCTTGGATAAAAAAATAAACCTATCTACTAATTTATGATTAATTAATAAAAATATAATATGGTTTCAATTTTATGATATTATGCCACAAGAGAGTTTATTTATTGTTGTTGCATCTGGACTTTCATCTGTGCGAGGAGTTCTTGCATGCGCTTCAATTCTGCCTCTTTCTCTTGAAGAATTTTATCTTTATCGCTTATTGGTATTGGCGGTGCGATTTTTTCAGTGGGCTCGCTGATAATTCTGCAACATAAACGATTACTGAACAACATGTTTAGTTTAGATATCAATTATTAATTGTAGGAAATAAACATACTGTGATGATTTAAGATTAATCATCATTGTTTGATAAATTCAAATTAGATTATCACTCAATAAATAAATAAACAAACTTACGTTCCACGTTTGGCTTGTCCTGTTTTGCCCAGCCGCTCCGATCGATAGTTCTCGTAGTGTACCTGCTGGGTGATTTCTTGGAGATCCTGCATGTGCGTAATCAACATGGTACGCAGCTTAATGAAATCGCAATGATCGGGATTCTCCACCTCGACCACTCCCCACGGATACAATCGGCCGCGTACTTTGCGTCCGCGCACCTCCAGCATCGTATTCGCGCCGCACACGGCAAACGGCATCGAATTCTTCAAGTCCAACACCTGCCGCTTGTAGTCTTCATCGTCCGAATCCTCGTCGTCATCAAAATTGGGCAATTCGTATATGTTGATTTTATGCTGCTTCAACTCTTGCAAAATCTTCGCTTTGAGTTTTTTCACCTCGTTTTTCGTCAACACATCGCTCTTTGCGATGATTGGAATAATGTTGACTTTGTTGTGTAGTTTAAGCATGAATTCAACGTCTAGTGGTTTCAAGCCGTGTCCGAACGGCGAGAGAAAGTAGAAGCAGCAATGGATTCTATTATCTAGAATGTTTTTGCGGTTTAAGCCTGACTCATCCTGTAAAAATCTTTCAAATTGTTCGTCGATGTAGTTGATAATCGACTGGAAGCTATTTGTGTTGTTTATGGCATCACCATAACCGGGTGTATCAACAACAGTTAAACGAAGCTTAACGCCGCGCTCCTCAATCTCCACCGTGCTCGGTTCGAGCTTGACCGTCTGCTGGCTCTTTTCTATAAAAAGATCGTTTGTTTAGCTACAACGCGCCAACTTGATGAGTGATTTTTTAGGTTATTTACCGATTGCGTCGGGAACGACACGTTCCGGATAAAGATCGGTGAGAAACAATGCATTAACAAGCGTCGATTTGCCCAATCCACTTTCGCCTACGACCATCAACGTAAACTCGAACCCTTTTTTCACCGATTTTCGATGCACTTGATTCGGAAGATTGGCGAAACCGACATAGCCTGGTGTTTCTAATGCAGAGGTAAACTACACAAAAAATCAACGAATTATCTAATCGAAATAATTGAATAGTGGAATTGCCTACCGTTTTAGTTGCTTCGTTCGACATTTTTATTAATAGTTTTTGCGAAATGTACAAATTAATTTTGTTTTAGTAAAAAAACGAAACGTCAACAATAAAACCCATAAACAAACCGGGTTTTGTTCAAGACTGTTTAAGACGCATGCGCTTTTAATGGTGTACATTGTTGCCGTTTAGGCGTTGTCGATGTCAATAATCCAATAATTCTCTTGTAGATGACACTACATACCAGATTTATAGCTCAGAAATACACCAAACTAGTTATTCATATGTTTAAAAATTTGTCTTTGATCCTTAGAAAAACTGAAGGAGGTAAATAAGGAAGTGTTTTGCATATATGCCAGCTAAAGTCATGTGTATTCGAAATTCTGGACCCACGACATTTTTATGGTGCTAACTGTTAATGCAGGTGAGTATTTGCTTAAAAATGTATTTTTATTAAAATTATTTATAAATATACAATATAATTACATTTACAATATAAATACAATAATTAATACATAAATAATTGATAGAAAATAAAATTAAAAAAATATGCGTTGCTTGATTGCTTCGAAAAATGCACTTATCTTGTATAGCTAATATGTTTGTTTTTTGATTTTTTGGTAATGCAAAATGTGTGTGAATATTTTAGAAATCGTATGAATCGTCCTCCTCCTTTCGTACCTTAAAGATGAATCTGTAGATGATGCCGGCGAAGATTCCACCAAGAATCGGTCCGGCCCAATAAATCTACAACGTAAACATTATTATTAGTAAGTGGCTGTGAGGTAGGTAATTTTGAGATGCTAGAACATACCCAATGATTCTCCCAATCGTTCATGATCGCCGCAGGTCCAAAACTACGTGCTGGATTCAAACTCGAACCGGTGTATTTGATCTAAAAATTGATAGGATGCATAAGATTGCTGTCAATATTGGTGTGTTATATAATTAAAAAGATTAGGGGCTTAATTCAGTTTTGAGTGATTAACTACTCTCTCATCTATTTTTTTGGGCAATGCCAAAGCGTGGTAAGGATGATTATTGTTTCTAATTTTTCTCTAGATGTGATGTTTGTATTATTGCAATTATGAGGAGTTAAGAATATGACCTATCATACTGAATGTCTGCCCGAAAAAAATAATGACTTGCTACAAACTAAAAATTTAAAATCTGAATTAGGCCCCAAAGTATTTAAACAGAAAAAAATCTGAGACGGCTTCTATAGCACTGTACTGGCAAATAGATCAAATGTCTATAAAAAATATTAAAATTGATTTATATACTTATAATGAACAAGTAGGGACATTTAAATGCACTGAAATTTTATGGGTATGTGTAATATATACAAAGTGGTATAAATTGAGGGAGACTTATCAATGTGGGACTGTCCTAAGCAGTCTTAGGCATTTAACCACTTTATTCATGATATAATTGTGGATATTAGTAACATAGAATTATATAATTCTCCTCCTGACTCATAATACTGCATCTTCGGTAAAATTTTACATTAGTTTTATTGAGTTCTAGCAAAGTTTTAGTATTGAGTAATAGTTATTGCATCCCATAGTCGCGTAAAAATGTGTGGTTTGTGTGCAAATCACTTGCGATTGTTGAGAGTAAAATATTGTATGTAATAGTAAATTTTTAATTTAATAATTTTACTACATTTAAAATAAAAATATTGAGGCAAATACTATGTGGCCATAAACAAAAAAATGATACAGTATTATGTGATAGTAGGCAATTAATACTTTCAATTAAAACTATTATATAAGATTCTTGTACTCCGTGTTTCCGATATCAAGAATTACAATGATATCATAAAATCATTACAAGTTTAACGGAAAATCCATGCATGAATCAAACTGAATGGAATTTATATCTATATATAATAACTTAGTTAAAATGCGTTAGAAATTAGCATAAACGATGCTGTTACTTCAATGTCGATAGAAATCATCATTTGCCAGCTTGTAATTTAAATTAACATAGAAAACACATAAATTTTACTATGGCTACTTTAATTAGCTTATAATACTGAAATATTAGAGAGAAATTCACACATGAATCAAAACGGATTTGATCTCCACTGATTTATAAATCAATGGAATTTATTGAGCGAGCACACAATTTCAAAACCACCAAAAAGCGGCACGAAATTGTGTGTTAATAAAAGTTGTTTTTAATAATTGTACGGGACATATTTAACACGCTTAAACTTGATGTGCTTAATTGAAATGTAATAAATGCGTGTACAAGCAATTTAAATTCTTTTAAAAATCAAATAAAATGAAACAACGCGCTGCCTCGAGTAATTAAAAAAAGGTGAGCAGTCGTAAAATGTAAGTCGTGTGTAAATAAGCTGACATCGATGTGTGCAGTAGTACGATGAAAGCATGAAAATTTAATTACGCCAGCAAGATGGCAAGCGGCAATGCTCAGCCCGATCGCCAATGGTGCGGATCCCTTAATATCCTTGCGGCGGCTATCGGTGACCGCATGCACGATGAACACCAACAGGAAGGTGAGGAACATCTCCATGATGACACCCTGTATCTGGGAGACGTTGGGTCCCAATCCGGTCTTGCCCAAATTCCCTTCAACTTCCACAGGTGTTGCTGCCTGTAAAATGAATGAAATTGCGTTGTTGTTGTTGTTGTGTTAATTGAATAGAAATTATTGTACATTTGCAGTCAATGCAGTGGAACGAAATTACACATTTCTAATCGCCCGTCTTTTGTTGCTCTTTTCAACGCTCCGCTGATTTTCAAGTTCAAGCACAGCGTTCAAGTTTAATGTCTGCATTTGATATTTTATAACCTAAAATTTACAGTTAATTGAATTTTTATTGCAACGCGCCAATTAAGCGAGAGCGCACTTTTATATTTAAATTTTTATTGCTCGATCGGGCGATTTCGAATATGCGCTGCGGATGATGATGATGGAATTATATTGGTGTGTGTTGGTTGGCTTACTTTGAGAACGGCCGCACCGGCTGCCGCTCCGATGCATTGCGCCGCAATGAAGAAGATCCCCTTGATTAGTTTGATCTCACCGCTGACGAACAATCCGCAGGTCACCGCCGGGTTGATGTGGCAGCCACTGACATGACCCAAACACTACAAAAATAAAAATATGGAATGCAATTTGGTAACTTGGCTTTTTCATTTCCAAACATTAATTTATTACTGTTATGATTTTTTATAGCGTTGCGATATACAGTTAGTCTGATTGATGAATTACCTATGCGCTATTAGATAACTGTTTTGCGGATTGGGAATTTCGCTAATTACAAATTTAAACAAAAATTTATTATTTTATAACGCAATAAACTCTTTCTCACACCAAATGACTAATCTAATAAATTTAAGAATATCGTTACACGTTTTTTTTTTAAATTTAAGAAATATTTGATAAATTTTTGCATTAATTATCTGGTCATCTTATATAAGTAATGCGATGTTTTTATTCGTTGCATTATGCAAAGGTTACAGGTGGTCGAAGTTAATTTAAGTGTTAATTTTATCATCAATTGTATTTGTTTGACGATGTAGACAAAATATAAAAGATATTTGATATGCTCTGCTCTTTCCAGTCAAGTTCTTATCATATTTGGATTAAAATTTTTGGTGTCAAAGTTTTCAAGTAAATTTTAGTTTAACAACGCTGTTTGGAATCATAAGCATAGAATAGAGAATATTTTTAAATTTATTCCTCAAATATATGTTTTGTAAAGTTTCAAATATTATAACTTTATTCTACATATCAAAACGATTTTAAGATGTAGAGAAAATATAACAGATATTCGGCATGCTCTGCTCCTTCCAGTCGGGTTCTTATCGTATAGCCCAGTGTCAATAGAAGAATATATAAGCTATTTAAATTATCTTTTAGTATCTCCACCGAGATTCTTAAACATTCAATTTTGGATAGATTTTTCTTTAATTATCAGCATTTTATATCAAAATCATTCGAAAAACGAGCAGAATGAAGTTTATATATTTTTCTATGTACACCTTTATATAAAATGCACTGCCAGTGTTGAAATTTTTATATCTCATTATATTGCAACCTGCAGAATTGCATTACTCAAGACGCAATCCGATAATAAATCTAAAGGGACGCATAAAACAGCCGCAAAATGTAATTTTGTTGAAATAAATTATACCAATACGTTATTAGTTCGAAATATCTATATATATAAAGTTCAGCGATTGTAAAATTGTATTTCAATTTGAAAATCTATCGATATACCCATATTTTAATTAAAATTGCACAATGATATAGTGAAGAAATAATAAAAAATCTTTTTCCTATCCGATCGTGAACTACTATACCCAAACCAACTAACAACGTTTTTTTGTGTGTCACTTCTTAATTACAATTTTTTATTATTGGCCGGAAATTACAAAAGCAAATATTTGTGTGTGCTGGTGGCGAGCGTGTCGTATTTTTTTCAAATTTTGCAACCGATTCTAGCGACCTAGCGAGAACTGTATTAATAAACGTGGGAATATGTTGGCTGGCTGCGGCCGAAGAGAGCAGCAGAGAAATAAAAAAAATGCGTCGCGGAACGGACAAGCGGCAATAAATAATCATTTGCACGTTGAATAATATCAAAGTCGCATTATTAGCGATAAATTATTAAATTTTTGGGGGGCTAGGCGGGTGGGGAGGGGGCGCCCGAACGTCTGACTCAAAAAACTAACCTACAAAAACAAACGAAGCGAGTGACTGACTGGGGAGAGAAAGAAAGAAAGAGAGAAAAAACGAGCACAAGCGCAAATTAAGCAACGAAAATAATAATAATCGAAAAAATCGCCCTCGGGGCACACACCGAACACGATCGCGAGAGAGAAGACGAGATAGAATTAAATTTTTTTCTGTCCCAGATTTTTTTAATTCATACACACTCAACACACACACACACACACACAGTTTAACAAAAAACACGTTTTCTAACCTTGAAATGATTTTTTTGCATTTTAATTTAATATAAATAATCAATTTGCGATTCGCAATTGTTTTCTTTTTATTTTTTTTTCGCTAGAGATAAAAATGCGTAATTAAGCATATTGTGCATATTAAGCAATTTATTAATTTATTGTTTATTATTTTTTTATTTATTGAAAAGCGATCGTTTCATCGCATCGCGAAAATAAAAAAAAATAACACAAAGAGCGCTGCAGAGCGTTTAGTAAATACTAATAATTTTATGTTACGCAATATTTAAATATTCAATCAATTGTTCAACAATTTATGCAAAATTATTTTAATTTCTTTGAAACACAATGCGAGAGAACAATTGCAACAAAATTATTGCTATTAACACACACAAAAAATGATAATTTTTCAATAATTCGTATTAAGTAATTTGCAATAAAATAAATTAACATATTATAAAAAAAATACTATGCGTATATATTTTTCGATTCATGTAAAACAAAAACCACACACCTTAAACATTTTCTGAATTCTAATCTAATTCGAACGATTGCAACATTTTTCAGAAATAAATTATGATAAACGAAACAAAAGCGTAAAGTTTATCTGATTTAAGCGATATATATATATGTATATATGTATTTTTTTAAATTTTAATTGGAATCTGAATTTATGTTTTGGAAAAATGTTACAACAATATAAAGTCGCCCCGATTTTTTGTGTTGTATTTTGATTTCGGCACCGAAAATGATATCAAAAAATTATGAACCGATTACTCAATGTAATCATTTTTTTGCTGCCGCTGCTGCTGTGCTCTTAATGAATGAAGTAACTTTTTTTCGCTCGTGTCTTGATCTACTTTTTTGCCGAGCGTAAATTATATAAAAATCGAGCGATATGGCGAGGTAGAGTGGAAAGAGAACAGATTATATAGTGAAACATCTTTAAATAGTCATCTAATTTTCTATTTATGGCGTTTTTGTGTCAATTTCAAACATGATTCAAATGATAATTCGCTCGCTTTTGTACAAATTTGTATCACTGGGTTGACAGTTAAAAACGTTCTTGAGCGCATTCAAATACATAAATATAAATAGGTAGCTTTACATTAATTTCAAATCTTCATGCAATGACAATTTATGGTACAGTTTTAAATGAAATGTTATGTTTTATCAAAATGTGCCGTTTGGAAATTACATTTTATGAGTCTAATAATTTGTCCTGTTTCAGATGGATGTTAAATTATGCTCTTGAAATGCATTCTAAATAAATATTGGTAATTTTACATTAATTTCGAATCTTGATGACAATTTATCACACAGTTTAATAATTTTAAATGTAATTTTTATCAAAATATGTCGTAGGTAATAAATAATTGCCTTTCTTGTGAAAAAACTAAGAAAAGTGATTATTTATTACCTATTTTTTAGTTGCACCAAGAAAAAATGTTTGTAATTACCTTTTATGATACTAATAATTTGTCTTGTTTCAGATTGAACGTAAATTTTGTTTTTGAATGCATTCAAAATGAATATAAATAGCTTTACATTAATTTCAAATCTTCATGTAACAACGACAACGGTTTGTGATGACAATTTATGGTACAGTTTAGCAATTTTAAATGAAATGCTATGTTTATCGAAATATGCCGTTTGAAAATTACATTTTATGATACTGGTAATTTGTCCTGTTTCAGATTGAAGTTATTATAAATTTTGTTCTAGAATGCATTCAAACAAACATATAGTTTTTTACATTAATTTCAAGCAACGGTTTGTGATGAGACTTATGACAATCTATATTCAATTTACGTTATTATATCTATTTTATGCTTCTAATAGTTTATTCCATTTTAGATTGAAGTTAAATTTTTATATATTCAACTGATTTATCACCTATTATGTAATTGTAGAACATTTAAAGTGGTTTTAGTATGTTAATGATTTCAATTGCAATTAGTTTGTTTCTTTCCGGATTAAATTAAAGTTTTTATGCATCGAACAGATTTTAATACTTTTATTATTGCAATATTTAACCTGTTTTGAGTGTATTGCCGATTTAAATTTTAATTAGTTCGTTTTTTCTTCATATTAAGCTTAAATTTTCATGCGATTAATGGCACTTTATAATTTGGTTTAATAATCTTGAACAAATTATCTATAATTTCAAGGCGTTTTTAATTGGTTTGTAATGATTCAAATCATAATTCGTTCACTTCTTTCCATGTTACGTAAAATTTGCATGTAAATTATGGATTTTTTTTATCATTTTAGGACACATTAACATGTTTTTAGCTTGGTGAAGTTTGAAATTCTAATGAGCCGTCAATTTATGACACATTTCAAACTTTTGTAATGAAAAATTTAAAGTCACAATTAGCTAGCTCGTGTTTGTATGAAATTTATAAAGTTTTATGTAATGCAATTTACGATATAGTTTAATCATTAAATAAAATATGCTCGTGCTTATTCGTATTAAATTCAATTTTTTATGCATCAAACAATTTTTATTGCGATTTAGGGTCAATTTATGGCACGATTAAATAATTTGAATACAATATTTACAATTTTAAGCATTTTATTTCTTTTCATGAATCGAATTCTTGTTTACCTACTGTAAGCTCATAAATTCTCATTTTATTAATGCAATTTGTGGCAATTTGAGATAAAATTTAATAATTTTGAATGATTCTTTAATTACTTTGAAGGTTTTAATAGCAACAATTTTTTAACAAAATAAGAATATTATGATATACTTGTGAAATGAGTTAAACAGTGTTGGTGATTTATGTTAAATACAGTTAACAATATATTTATATATTTTCAGTTTATATTATATTATTTACGTTTTTAAATAAAATGCCTATACTTAATGTGTATTATATGTTACTTTGAAGGTTGTTAAAACAAAAAATACTAATGATTTTAGGATGTTTTGATAAATTTAAAAAAAAAATTAATGATTGAAGTCATAATTTGCTTATTTTTTATATAAATTTATATTGCTAGAATGACAATAATCGTTTTTAAATAAACATTGTTTACATTAATGGATTTTAATGCGAATTTATGACACATTAATAACTTTAAAGATTTTGTAATATAATATTTTTATCATTTTAGAACGCTTTTAAGTGTTTTTTTTAATTCCACCAATTTGCAACATTGTTTCTTAATATTTAAAAGGATTTTTAGCGTTATTTTTATATTAAAGAATGTGTTAATTAAATAGATTTTTGCATATACGAAATAGTTAAAATTAAAAATCTGTTTGTTGTTGTTGTTGTTGTAATGTTTAAGCAAGAAATATTAATTATTAATTTTGTGCAAGGAATATTAATTATTAATTTGAGCAAGGAATATTAATTATCAATATATGGTGAATATAAATTAATGTGTATGCGTATATGAAACTTTTCGACAGCGCAGCAGCGTTGATGTCGAAGAACACATTTTATGCATATTCATAAATTGCAAAAAGCCAATTTTTCAAATAACGCGGCGCGATAATGTTGAAACGAACAGAACAATAATCATTTAACACTAAAATGTCAATCGATTTGCCATTGTTATTAAAACGTGAATTATGATAATTATAAATAAAAGGTGAAACAAATAGTCAGCGCTGCCGGCTGATAGCTCATTTCACTTAATTAAAAAATCGAAGGAAAAAAAATCGCAGCAGCAGCCGAAATATTATCATTCATTTCAATATACATACATATACAACATTATATAGTTTTTATTTTTTTGTATCGAAACCTGTTTTCATTATCTAAATGAGCGTTTCATAAACATCGCACGGCCAAGAAGAAGGAGGTTTCCAGTCCATATCTAAAATTGAATCCATTGTTATCTTATCATCAGCAAATAGTTGCCGTTTTTTTTTTATTGCAACCAAAATCAATATTTGCTTAAGACATTGTTCCAGAAAAATCTGTGCTACCGTTTATTATTTTCGAAACAACAAAAATTAGATTACAGCGTCACGATAATTGCATTCGGCGAATTGCATCATTACGCAAAATATGGTTTGTGTAATTTATATGAAAAAAAATTAATGCCTGCCTGACATTATCGCGCCTCAATTAGATGCAATTAATATTAAAAGCCTAATGCGCGGAGAAAGCATTTAATATGCGATTCGTTTTATCTATTAATTAGCCTGGAACGCGCACTCCAATCCAATCGAATCCAATCAAAATATTTAGATTAATTGATAATGAGCAATAAAATGTGTTTTCTTCGATCGTATCTAATTTTGTAATTAAAACTCCCATCACAAACAACACATATTTCTAATGTATTATTTGATAAAACTGTTTAAATTTCATTCATCTGTATTTATAAATTGCATAATTTTAATGTAAATTAATTCGTATTTGAAATTTATTGAAGTTTATTTAAATCTAAGAGGTTTTACCTCATATTTTCTAATCCGTTTATTAAATAATGCATTTATGATGGAAAGTTTTAGTTTTGTTCAGATACCTGTAAATAAATCTAAAAGCATTCAAATTTTATTTAAATTATACAGTATTTTATTAAGCTTTTGCTAAAGATTTGTTTAAAAAATATGATATTAATCAAAATATATTCAGAATTAAAATGTAACAAACCATAAAGTTTGTCTTAAATTTGTTTTTTTTTAAGTTAAAGTCGTAAATAACATGTGTTTACAAGAAGAGCCAAAAATGCAAAACAATTTTGTCAATTATGCCTTAATAAATAGAGTTTTTTAATTTTTAAATTGTAAAATGTATGGTTGATGAACAATTTTAGTTACATTTTTTTTAAATTAAGAATTATATTGAAATTCATTCAAATCTTAGACGTACAACTTTAAATGTCAATCCTTTTTATCAAAAATTTATTGTAGGAAATGTATTTTTGTTGTCATGCCTTGATTTACATTAACCTTACATGAAATTCATTGAAAGTCATTCAATTTTAAAACTTTTTACTACAAATGTATTGTTCAATTCAAATTTCAATTAATTTTTGTTATTATTTATTTGAAAAGATACTTTTCTGTGAATTTTAGTTGAAATTCTCATGTTGGGATGAACATGTTGAATGCAGCATTTTTTTGTGTGCTTACTTGTGCCAAGGTAGCGACGAGCAGGCCGAACGTCAACGCGATCTGAACGGTGGTCGGCGTGTCCAAGGCGATGATCGAGCTGCAGCCGATGAAGACCAGCAGGAAAGTGCCGAGAAATTCGGCCAAGAGCATCTTCCAGATTTTCTTATTGTCGGTGATCTCATTTAGGCCAATCATGCTTTCAGCGCCTGCAAATAACAAACCGGAGCAACACGAAACGTGCATGAGTTGAGTATGCAATTGCAATTCATGTCGCGCGAGAATAAGAAAGTAGTTAGTTGCATGGGTATAGGAAAATCAAACATTGGTATATTATTGTAGATAGATAAATGAATAAAAATGGTAAATAGTAGTTGGTAATACTATACTCGGAGTTTGTAGCTCGCTTATAGCGGACAGAGTTGAAAGCAAAACGGTTGAAATTAACCGTTCAACCAGAGTGGAATTTCCAAGCCACAAATTCATTATCATATACAGTTTTTTGCAAAAAACAACAAATTAAATACTCCCTAGCTGGTTTATTGACATGGCAACTTAAATTCAATCAAATTTTATTACATTTTTTTGTAAAATAAACTTTACAAGCTGAAATAATTTCTTATTTAGGAATTTCCAAAAAATTACAGACTGTCCAGCTAGTTTATTGACTTGACAACTTAAATTCAATCAATTTTATTTAAAAGTTTGTGTAAAATAATTCTTACAAGCTGGAATAGTTGCTTATTTAGCTTATTTACCTAAATTCTATTAAAATTTTGTGTGAAATAATTTTCACATCCAAAATAGGTTCTTTATCAATTTCTAAGTAACTTCATTATCACATACAATTGTTTCACAAAAATTACTCTCTAGCTAGCAAGTTTGTTGAATTGGCAACTTAAATTTTAATAATTTTTTTCTTCCAAGCAAATTCATTATCATATACAATTTTGTTTGCGAAACATAAATGACTCCCCAGCTAGCTAGTTTATGTTCACTTGGCAACTTAAATTCAATCGAATTATATATGATATATATTAAAATTTTTTGCGCAATAAACTTTACAAGCTGAAATAATTTCTTGTTGATATATATAATGAAATTTTATTGTCTCCGCGCCGTATTGTTCGCGATTGCTTTCTTTTATATTCTCAATTCAGCGATTTTATGCGCTTTGCTGCCGTTAAAATAATGAAACTATATCGAACAACAATGCGACGATGATGATAAGTTTTTTATATATTTTTGTTTGCTCCAATATAATATAATATTGTTGTTGGCATTTTTTTGCGCGTGCAATAATTTATCAATTTACCTTTTAGGTCCTTCGACATGATGGATGGAATGCAATTAATAAGTTGATACACAAAGAATTAAGCACTTATACAAGTTGTATTAAAATATTATATTAAATATTAAAGGTACGCACTGGATTAAACTGTTTCGCGGTCGCGATCTTTAAAACATCGTCGAACGGTTTTATTAAAGCACACACACACACGAACTTTTGCAAAATATCGGCGCGGCTGTGTGCTGGTTGTATGTCGGTGTATATGTTATGTGTGTGCTGTGTGCACGTTCGTACGTTCCAAGTCGAAATGTCGGTCAAGATGAAATTGAACAACAAAAAATTGAATATAAAAAAAATCAGCTCCGAACGGCGGTGGTTTCGTATTTGGAGTAAAAGAAACGAGAACCTGCAAACGCTCTTTAAAAATAAAAGCATGAGCAAAACGATGCTAAAAAGCTAATTAATTGGTGGGGGGGACGCGAACGGATTGGAATATAATCATTTTTTTTGCGCGCTGCGGAGTCACCAATGCACTTGGAAAATTTATATTTTATTTATTTATAACGCATTTATTCTTTTTATTAATATTACCAATTCAATAACAATTTTCTTAGTCAATTTTTATTTATTTATTTTAAAATTTATTGATTTTGTTGTTTAACTAATTAAAAAAAAATTATATTTATATTATCTTTAATTTATGGTGGTATATTTTATTTAAAATTTGTTATCAATATAAAATTTAGTATATTAATTAATTTTTGTTTCAATTTTATTGTAGTACATTTAGTGTGTATTATAATTCAAATTAAAACAATAAATAATTAACTACAATAAAAATTGTTAATGAATTTTTCATATTTGATAAAATTTATCATCGTTTACTTGGAATTACAACCTTCTTAGTAAATTTTAATACGAAAATGTGGTTTTATGCAAAAAGGAACTGATATTTATTCAAATTATTATTTATTTAGTTTTAATTAATTGGACGGAAATGCCAGCGCAATAAATAAATGCTTGTCATTTGCAATTATTCATGCAAAATTTTATGTATTTTATTCAATTTTTATTATTGTACATTCAATTGCTTATTGAATTTTCAAAACTGTTTTATACAACATATATTTTTTATTGATAAAATCCATTAAATTCATCCATTTTATTATTAAGTTAATTGTAGGGAGGATAAAATACAATTACAATGAATATTTTTATTTTAAAATTTAATTTTCATTATTGTGTGTTTTATTGCTTATTAAATTTTCAAAATTTTAATATTTAACAAATTTATTTTATTTATTTATTGTGCATTTATCTTTTTATTTATTTAACAAGTACAATAAATTGAATTTTTAATGTTTTATTTAAATTTATGACGTACTCTTTATGTTTTATTTAAAAAATATATTTTTAATGTAGTTTTGGACTTGCTAATCAGGGATGAACCTTCAATAATATAAAATTTCTAAAGAATTATATTGAAATAGATATCTCAGATGATTGAAACGCGTCAATGCAAATCTATAATAGAAATATCACATCTCTAATTATATTTATTATAATTTATTTATTTATTAAATTAAAGAGGCCTGGGAACATAATAAATAATTTACGACAATTTAAAGCAATTTCATTTTTATATGATTTTTAAAATATTTAATTGGCCATATTGGACGAATTTAATTTAAAAAAATGTACTTACTTAAATTAACCGCAACTGGTTTTGTGATTAATGAATTTTTTTGATTGTATGTAAAACGCAACGTTTTATCACAATTTACGCTGCTTACAATTAAATCTAAGCGGATTAAAGCACAATAAAGATAAAATAATAGTGCCATTGT
This sequence comes from Adinopsis sp. GC000173, assembly GCA_030264715.1. Lineage (NCBI taxonomy): Eukaryota > Metazoa > Arthropoda > Insecta > Coleoptera > Staphylinidae > Adinopsis > Adinopsis sp. GC000173. Next base: position 22,206 of record JARJDW010001201.1, read on the forward strand.
TGTTTTAAGATTATTTTACGACTTCTGTGTGTGTGCTGATTTAATGTTGTTTGATAATAAAAGTGCGTTTAATACAGCCTAATTCACTTTAATGCACACTTAATAGGGAAAATTGTCGATTCAGGGAATTAATTTAATATAATAATAATCGGCGATAATGTAAAAAGCATGATCGAAAATTTATAACATATTAAACGGCGCAATTTCGCTATATATTATTATTATTATTATTATTTTTTATCTATATATAAATAAATTAGATTAAATTAAGTACAAGGAAACTTTAAGTGTTTTACTTTCTATTAAAGGATCGAGGATGAGCTCATTCAAAAACACTCCCTTTTTATTCTATTAGCGCTTGCTATAGAAAAAAAGCTGGAAATAAAATGTTAGTACTTAAATATCAAAAAAAAGTTCAGCGAAAAAATAAAAAAATAATCAAAGTATAGCTCTATAGACATGCGAAAATATATTTAATTTAATTTGAACTTTAATGCTAGTTCCCAAATGGTTGGATATATTGTGCAATATCGCAACGCGCTGATTTTCAGCAACAACACACCAAATGGCAATTAATAATTGTTTATATGTGTGTGTGTGTGTGTGTGTGTGTGTGTGTGTGTTTAATGCAAATCAATCACCGAGCGTCGTTAATGAAACAAATGAAGCAGCGCCTAATTCTGCTTAATTTTCTAGGTTAATTTATTTAATCATTTGACCCTGGACGAAATCATCGCAGAGCGTTTTGCAATAAAATTAACC